>JBBBVU010000025.1:10177138-10194314 GCA_037177055.1 Atherinosoma microstoma
CCCCCCCCCCCCCCCCCCCCCCCACCCCCCCCCCCCCCCCACCCACCCCCCCTCCCTCCTTCCCCCCCCCCCCCCCCCCCCCTCCTCTCCCCCTTTCCCTCTCCCCCAAACTAAAACCCATTGATGCTTTCTTTTTTTTTTGGCTGCATTTTCAGGTCCATAAGAGGATTTGGTCGCAGTACATTTGTAGTGATGCTGAATCACAGTGCAGCTTGTTTGTACTGGTCTGCATGCCTCTCTGTGCTTTGGCATGTACTTTTTCAGCTTCTTGGTGATTCACTTTGTGAAATATTTGGTACACATGTACGTTAGGAGGCAAGTCTAGAAGCAACCCTGTAAGTGGTTGTTTTGTTCGTTTGTGCCTTTGGTGTGGAGGAGGAATTGAAACTAGTCATCATAGGTTATCCGCTTCCTTAAAATGTCCCATTCTACCACTGAGTTGGAGCAATGCAGGCACAAGCTTGAAGTAACAAATACTCAGAAGGTTTAAGCTGCTATGAAATAGAACAGAAGTTTTATTTATTTATAAGTTTTAAGATTTGGCTCAATTCTATTGCATGCATTTTTTACACAGCAGGTTGTCATAACAGCTGTTTCACTGTGATAAATTGCTTTCAAGGAGGATCTGTGATCAGCCTGCATGCAACTCTCTGTCTGGGAGTTAAATACATTGTGAAGATGCAGAGCAGCAAGTCTCTGCATGCTAAAGCTAAAAGATGCATGCAGTTTAACAGACAGCAGAGACGAAACACATTCTTGAGGCAGCATGCCCTCCTCAGGCCTCAAAACACCTTGCTTATTTATTGTGAGTGTTGCTGTGTTTTGTTTGTTGTGTGTATGAATGGTCACATGAGCCAGTGTCATGTCTCATCATGTGGTAGGTTGCAAGCTTAAATATTTGTTCTTCGAAAGCCTGTTCCATCCCTGTCTGTAGCAGAACCCAGAACTGTGCTAAAGTTGTGATCCACCCCCTCATTTCTTTATATTCTGCTTCCAAGGGGACATTCTTGTAATCTTTTGAAAATAGTCCTGAGCTTTATTTCTGCAGGTTGTGCAAAGCTTTCTTTTGGAAATTGGTTTGCTTTTTCACTCATTTTTATTTCAGTCTCAAGCCTGATGATTTTTATTGGCAACTGTTGTTTTGTTTAAGCCACTTAAAGCTCACCTATGAATAATTCAAACATTAAAAAGGCGTTTTAACTCAAGAGATAAATCAGTGTCATGTCCTCACACAACAGAGAACTTTTGCAAAGAACCAATTTCAAATTATATCTTTTTTTCCCTTCCCAATTATATACCTGTATCTAAGGAAAATGCCAACAATGATTTTATCAGAGATAAAACAGTATTTTTTTACCAATAATATGATAAGAGCCAAAGAGCTTTTAGGAAAAAAACTTGTAATATCCCAGCATGGTGGGTAAAGTGTCCTTAAAAAATTGAGGAAACTGCAATTGGAGGACAAAAGAAGAACTGTCAGACCTTTCTTTTAAAAAAAGAAGTTATTTACAGCATCTGAAACTAATGTTTTTAAGAAATAGGGAAAAAAATTAAGCAAGGACCTGACAGATACATCTGGACATTCAGTTGACCTATCTGCTCTTCATTGAAGCCTCATCAGAAAATGGTCTCCATGGAAAGGTGGCTGTCAAGAAGTCATTCTTTAAGAAAGGAAACAGAGAGAAAATACTGAAGTATGCCAAATGACACAAAAACTGGACTGAAAATCAGTGACAAGCATGATCCTCCCCAGAGAATTCAAGGACCACTTCAAGAAATAACAAGAAAGCTTGTCTGAGAAGGTTCAGGTTGTGTTGAAGTATAAACCTATCTCCTGTTTTCCTGGCAAATTATGAGGAACTGAGGGGCAACTCAAGCCTTTTTCCATTGCTGGCCAAACAACTACAGAGTGAAGCCTAAAACCCAAGCGCAGAACAGTTTTTATTTTATTTTAATTTTCTATCTTTTCTCTAGACTTCTTGCAAAAGCTGGGACAAGCTTTACAAATGAAACAATAACTTTTTAAGAAATGGCACCACACTGAATGTATCAGCATGTTTCAGTTTCTATCTTTCGCAGATTATTAATTTACTGGAGGACAGATTATGTGCCTTGACCAGAAAACTGGATTGAACTGGTTCTCTGCTGATACGCTACATTAAATACATCATATGAACAGAATTGAACACAGAAAGCCTTCATAATAGGCATCAAGATGGAATTTACTGTCATTTACGTGCCACTGATGGTCAGTCAGAATTTCAAACCTTCACTCTGCGTGTGTTTATATGTGGGTGTCTATCCAGAGATCCTTCTCTCAGGCTTAGCCTTGCAGTGAATAATCCACCATCTGTTGATCTTTCAATCCGGCACCTCCTCTCACTTTTCCTCTTTCCCTGCTTCTCTTTATATCAACTTGAACACTATTTAATTGAATGGGGAAGGCTGTATTAGTCTAATTTAGAACAAGAATCTACCCATGTGTCTTTTCTGTGTGGACACAGTGTTAATGATGAAAGAACCAATTTTGCGTGTATGCAGGCCCCCATGCTGTAGTTTAGTGACTCATTTACACACATGGTTCGTTTTTGATTGTGCAGAAAGAGGTGTCATTACTTGGAAAGATTATCCAAATTATTCCAAAGTGGACAGTTCTCCCAGCCTATTATATCTTATATTTGGACAGTAAAAGAAGAATGTAGGTCATTTACTCTACCTATAAGGAAGAGAAATGTAAGACAAGGACCAAGAAGAAAAGTTTAGCCAGGAAATCTACTTAACTTCCTCTTTTTTTTTTTTATTAAAGATGCAGACAAAGAATAATCCAAAGAAATAACTAAAAGCTCAACATTGACGTGACATGTTCTTGTTGTGTGCTTCTAAACTTCCACCCAGGACTATGTATTATTTTGCTTTTGAACTTTGGCAGCCAGAAGGCAAACCAGTTAATGAGCAGAGATGTGACTGGTTGAGAGAACATGAGGCCATTTCTTTGCAGGCCCACACACACTGTCTGTGAGTTCTCAGAAGTGGTGTGTGTTGTTTAGTATATTCAAGCTGTGTCAACAGCCTTTACTGTGGGATGCACCGCTAACAGCCAAAACCTCCACTTGCTCCATGTGCTTGTTTTAACTCTTGTTTTTGCCTATCTTATAAACTGTTCAATTATTTAACATATATTTTAAGATATTCTGTGATTATTTGTCTTATCTTCATTTATATACTTTATTAGCCGATGCCGCAGCTTCCAAATTTCAACCCTTTACTAAATGCAAAACAGGGTGCAGGTAATGTGTTCTAATCTAATCGTAAGAATCATTTTTAATTTGCTGATATTCTCTAGATTGTTTCCATGATGCTTCTGACATCAGCCTTCACCTCCCACGGGACAAACCTACTTTCCAATCTCTGCTCAAACTCATTGGCTGCTTTTGTTATCAGCACTTGACCATGATGGTGACCAGTGCAGCAGTCTGATGCACACTCAGGTCACGTTAACATATTTACTGACATCTACCACAGAGTGACCTCCTGGTGTGTTTGTTGGCACAGGTCACAGAGCTGGCAGGTTACACTGCGAGGGTCCACAACATGTTTGTGGTGTTCGAGGACGTCCAGAAGGGGGTTTACAAGCGCTCTTCTCTATCAGCCACCAAAGGAACAAAGAAGAAGAGCAGGCCTGAGATGCACATAGATGGGCCCCTGGAAATAAAGGGTAGGCACACATAACAACTCTGCTTATATATGAATCAACATATAGAGGAAAAGTGATTGGTGCCAACATGAATTTCTAGCTTATCTAAGTTCATCTTAATTAACAAACATGGATAAAATGTAGCACTTTTAGAGAATATTGACTATAAAGTCATCTCTCTTGTGTTTTAAAGTTGGCAATGTTTTATGTCATGTTGGGGAATTTGAAGCAAACCATTGAAAATGTAATTATCTTAGATTGGACCTACCAATTTAAATTGCAGTATTGATTTGGAATATTTACAATATTGCAATATTGGAAAGACATGGATTGTCCTCTTTGGGTCTGGAATGAGGTCCTGC
Source organism: Atherinosoma microstoma (assembly GCA_037177055.1). Taxonomy (NCBI): domain Eukaryota; kingdom Metazoa; phylum Chordata; class Actinopteri; order Atheriniformes; family Atherinidae; genus Atherinosoma; species Atherinosoma microstoma. The sequence continues at coordinate 10,181,195 of JBBBVU010000025.1, forward strand.
CCCAAGTGGAGGAGTTAAAGTATCTTGGGGTCTTGTTTACGGGTGAGGGAAGGATGGAGTGAGAGATCAATGGGCGGATCTTTGTGGCGTCTGCAGTGATAAGGACTTTACATCCGTCTGTCGTGGTGAAGAGGCCCAGATGCCTGAGCCACCACGGGCATCTGGTTAGGATGCCTCCTGGACGCCTCCCTGGGGAGGTATTTTGGGCACATCCCACCGGTAGGCCCAGTACACGCTGGAGGGATTACATCTCTCGGCTGCCCTGGGAGTGCCTCAGTATCCCCCCCAGATGAGCTGGCAAATGTGGCTGGAGAGAGGGAAGTCTGGCTGCTGCCCCCGTGACCTGACCCCGGATAAGTAATAGAAGATGGATGGAACATAAAATAAAATAAGATAAAATTCTGCATAATAGGCATAAGAATATTGATGGAATATTGATCAATTTTATTGATGAATTTTGTCATCATTCATCAGACGTGGGCTTCTTTCACAGCCGTGGTTTTATTTGATGTATTTTGAGGCGATAAAACACCTGTGACAGCACAACAGATGACCCGAATAATATAGAGAACAAACTGACATGAAAGGAAAAATTATAACTTGCACAGTTTATCAACAATCCCCAAATAAAAGGTGAGCAGTTTAATTTTGTGTCTTCTTCAACAAGGTTTTGTTTGATGCCTGCAACACCTTCCATTTTTTGTCTCAGCTGGCCAGTATTGCAGCTTTTTTGACAACATGGCACAGTTTTATTTGTTTTCTTCTGTTTCAAAGGTGTGCTTCAGAATTTCTCTGCAATTACCTGAAAACAGAGCCACTAAGTATCAGCCACGAAGAAACATCTTAGGCTGGATTACCTGCAGAAATATCTGTGTGCTAACAATTAATCTCATGTTTCACAGTGCTGTTAAACTGAGAGGTAAAGGAAGTGGTGCAGAGGGATTTTTATTTTAACCCCATAGCTCCTAATCCCTTCCACATCCGAAAGTCTGGTCCTCTGTATCTTCATTCATCGTGTTTTCTGATCCCTCCTCTTACTGATTTTCTCACTTTTTCCTTTGCAGGTGAGGTGATTGATGTGGACAAGGGCATTGTGTGTGAGAACGTACCAATCATCACACCCAACGGAGACGTGGTAGTGTCATGCCTGAACTTGAAGGTAAGTTTTGCCACCTTAAATGCTAACAGATATGTTAGTCTTTACCTGACAGATGCTGTTCTCTTAACTGAACCTGAAAAGCAAACTCCCTGGTGTATGTGGTGTTTATTACTATTAAAGATAAACCCCCTGTGGTCTCATTAAGAAAGAGAAAGTTCACTTTGGTGTCAATGTGTTGCTTCCCTTAGGATTTTGGTTTCTGTGATGAGAGGAAGAAGGTGTTTTCTACTGAGCGACCTATCTCTCTACAATATGGACAGATTCATATTTTTGGGGACATGTATCTATCTATCTATCCTGTATTCAGCACGTACTGCGTTGATTTTGCTCTTAAACATCAAAGAGTCTGAGGTAGTGCAGATATCAGTGCTCTGTTTGATGTATCTGGATAATTCAGTTAGCTTTATTTCATTGCTGCTATTTTGACACAAGCCTGTATTTTTTCAGGCCTTTAAAACCGCCTTTCAACTTCATCAAAAACTACACGAGAGTGATATATCAAGTAAACCACAATGTAACGGATTTCCTGACAGGCACCACTAAGAAACAATATTAAGATAATGGTTCTAGGCATAATAAATCAACCAAATGAATCATTTTTTAAAATGCCCAGCAGAGCTGGCCTGAGGACCCTGCTGATGTTCAGATGATCAATATCAGCAAAACACTGTTTACACGATTGAATGTAAGACTTCATATATCACCTAGATTATTTAACCGGCTCTATTTTAGTTCAACTGCTAAATGAAACTATAGTGAAAATAATATGAAATACTAAAATGAAAAAAACACACTCTCATAGATTAGATTTGTTTCTGAAAAGATAAAAAAAATCATTTTACACTCGAGAAACCACAGCCGTATTACTCTAAGCCTGATTGTCATCAAAGAGATCAGAAAAGGACAAGGATGGGAAGAAAGGTCGACTGGGAGAGTAATTAGATTGCGGTGTGAGGACAAACCAGCGTCTAACTGAGCTGATGTGCTGCTGAGATAATTGATGCCAGCTGACAACTGCTAGCAATCACTTGACTGTAGTTTGCTGATGAAATCCAAAATAAACATAAAAAATACAAAGAAAGCTAAGATTAGGTAGCCAAAATTGATATTCCTGAAATAGAAACAATAGGTTAAATACATTTCCTCTCTTATTTCTGATATTTAGACTCTTTTAAGTTCTCAGATATCATTTTCTGTCTATATAACACCATTTAAATGATGGCATGCAAAGTACTTTACACAATAGTAAAAGCAAACAAAAAAGAGAAAGAAAAACAACAGAGGGCACTAGAAGTCTGGCTCCAGGGTTTTGAATTGTCTGTAAAACATAAAATTGTATTTAAGCCATTTGTTCCAAATTATGAAAGTGTTGATTTAAATTTTTATGTTTCCCCATTTGGACCAAACTTTTTTTTTTCCTTTTAAAGATACAAAGCTACAACATGTGCATACCAGTTGCATCTTTTTACTCTTTTCATTGGCACAATGCAAAATAATAGTTTTCCTTATGGCTGCAGGAAAGCTACAAGACTTCGATCTGACTTCCAGCTTAACTCGCAGTTGTTTCTGAGACAATATATCAATGTCTCTTTTTTTTTTAGAAAAGAAGATCTCTAGGGAGGATTTTTTCAGTCTTTAATGCGTTGACATTTAGCAGTGTCTGACCACAGTTCTATATCCTAATGATGTACTATATTCATTCTGATCCCTGCCTCCACTTCAGGGGGTTTCATAAATTGTCTGTCCCTGTCAGGTGGACGAGGGAATGCACTTATTGATCACAGGGCCCAATGGGTGTGGAAAAAGCTCTCTGTTCAGGATCCTCAGCGGCCTCTGGCCCGTCTATGGAGGCCGGCTACAGAAACCTTCTCCTCAACACATGTTTTACATCCCGCAAAGGTAAACACAAAAACACACTCTCAATAATCTGATATTTCACACTGAAGTAGTACACCTGTACAACTGCTGGGTTTGATCATTGCACCAATGAATCTTACCAGTAATGTAATCCCATGTAACACGACCTGTGTGTGTTGCTAACAGGGAAACCAGAGCTCTGGACAAAGTGAAATATTTACACCTGGTTCACAATAATTTCTTCATTATGCTTTAGAAAGAGCACAAAGCACACAAGGCAAAGCGATGACAGAAGCCTTTGGGTTTGTTTACTGAAAAACCTGCTTGCAATGTTGTCATAATAAAGTAAGATAATTATCATCCCCATAGTCAGTCATATTCACTTACAGTGGATCTTTTGATCCAGACTAATTCTTGTTATTAATTACAGCCTAAGGTTGAGATGCTGCAAAATGTAGGTGAATGCAAAAAGCTATTATTTGAAAATCTTTTAAAGCCCATTTTTAGATTCAAAGTAAATGACAATCAAAGGTTTAAATTGAGAAATGTTATTGTTTTTGACAAGTATGACCTCATTTTGAATTTGATACCAACAAGACTATTGAAAAACTTGGAAAAGTGACAACAGAACACTAGAAAAGATGTAAAAATGCCTAAGAAAACACCTTATAAGATTTAAGGAAAGCATCCCAGAAAGGCAGGCTCTGTCAGAACTTAATATGCTGGAGGGGGTCGCCGCTCTGCAAGAGGCCCCATTCAGACCTGATGCTAACATGCATCCTGGGTGATCAGATTACAAGTGCATTGCACAGGTTTGAACGTACTCGGGATGCGTTTAGATGCTCAGGTCACATTCAGAAGTGGTCCCGGATAGTTGTGACCACATTTTTATAACCATCAACATGTCCTAAGCCTTATTGAAGTTCCACCTATTCACGTGCATAACCCATGCTCACATTTTAAGCAGTAGATGTTGTTTATTGTTGCATATGTTTGGAATTTTTTTCATTCAGACTGATTAAGAAAGAAAATTGCAGAGTTTAAAAGCTTCAGCTTGTGTGTTTTTATTCAGCAGAGGTGCAGGGATGAGTCTGTTACATAACTGAGCTCAATTAACTTTAGAATAGTCCAAAATGAATGTGACTAGATAAATATGAAACATGAATAACTGATTAATAATACTCATTTCGTCACTGATTGTAATTGTGATTCTACAGAAGCGTCACTAGATTTGGGTATTTCCTGTTTTGGCTACATAGGCTAAATGTTGAAAATCACTTGCAATTAGATTAGCCAAGACATAAGTCTGTACTAAATCAGCTTCAGAGGTGTGTGGACAAATAGTTTAACAATATAGGAAATTATGTCTAAATTAAAAAATACTAAGATTTCTGGGATTGCAGCTTGTGACATTAAAAAAATAAATCAGAGAATTGAGAGAAATCACAAGGAGCAAGGCTGTAAACCTATACTGAACTGCTGTGACAAAAGCCCTGTAAGTAAAGAGTCCGCTTGAAGTCCAGACTGGTCACCCACTGAAAACATTTGGTGCTTTATCAATAAAAATATATGACACAGGACTTCAAACGGTTGAGCTTCTGAACTACAATTTACTCCACAATAGAAACTGTGACACCCCCTGATTATAAAGTTGTCAACGCCCTGCAATAAACTGGATTTATAAATCATAAATGACTCTGTGTTCTAGTTAGAGCTGCCGTGATTGTTCAGTCAATGAATCAGTCTAACAGAAAATGATCTGATTATTGATCTTTCTGGTAACTTCTGATGAAATAACAACATTTACCTCTGTCTGCTGAGGTGATTGCCTCCTTAGCCTATTATGCATTATTGCAAACATCAGATTTGCAGTGTCAAGGCAGTAAGTTAAGCAAAGAACAGGAACCATTGTCACCCTTAAACTGAACTGGTGTAAACCTTGTAAAGTACTTGTACCCAGAGCTGCTCAAAGGTGCAGACTCAGCTGACTCCCAGCTACAGAGCAGTGAATATTTTATACATAGGATGAGAAGGCCACCAGGTAGCTGTAACTGAATCCGGTAGACTACATACAATAGAAACGTTTGAGGCAAAACATGTTTCCTTCTCTTTTAGGATTTGTTCTTTGTGCTTCTTTGTACACACCCACCTTTTTGTTTTCTTGTGCTGTAATGAGATAAGGGGATAACAAAGAAACACTCACTGGATGAAGTGTGTGTGCCTTTCTCCAGGCCATACATGTCAATGGGCTCACTGCGCGATCAGGTGATCTACCCAGACTCAGTGGAGGACATGGCTACCAGAGGGCTGACGGATAAGGACCTGGAGGCCATCTTGGACATTGTTAACCTTAATCACATTGTTACCAGAGAAGGAGGTAGGAGAGCACTTAAAACAACAATCAGTCAATCAGTATGACTTCATTTATCATGTAAGCGTAAATATATGAAGGAACTCACCACATACACAGAAACAAGCCATGTGGTTTAGACCCTGCTTCAGACCCTGCAATTCCAGGTGATGTTACTCTTGTAGCCAGTGCAGCCTGTGTGCATTGACTTCAAAGCTCATAACATATACAAATCCCATCGTAAATTATATGTCGGTGTGAAATTTTGAACTCTCAGGATGATTTGAAACAGTAAATGGCATTTTGAGCCATTTCCAACCCTGAAATAAACTGGCTGTATTAAAAGAACGACCATATTGTTGCCATAAAAGAGCAAAACTGTTCTGAGGGTGACAAGAAAAGGAGGTATCAATGGTACTTATTACACAATACAAGAACAGGCAACGGCACATAAAAACATTGGAAACCACTGATAAAGTACAAAAGTTGTTGGAGTGACGCTGACATTTTTTTACATTCTACTGGACAGGTCATTTAGTAGACCAATACAGATGCAATGTGGAAGCGTTTGAGCTAGTTGCTATCTCCAGCTTGACCACTAGATGTCAGTCATGGTTATACAATGTTCACTTAACTTCCCAAACTGCTTGCTTGTCGGCCTACTGTACACCATCAGTCACATTTCAGTTCATTTCAATTTTATTTGTATTGTCCCAGTTCACAACAACATTTCTTCTTACAGGTTTTTAAAACGTTGAATTGATAATCTTAACTTCACAGCGGGTGGGCTTGTGAGATCAAACAGACGAGGTTATGTTCTGCGTTGCCTAAACTTGAGTGTGTGACTAATTGGCAGCCACTCTCGCAGCTGAACAAACAGGGCTATTGTTTCCAGCCAACTCCTAACGTACTGCTGTAAGAAGGCTTACTGTATGAATGGCTGCACTGTGAAAATGTTGGGAAAGGTCTTGATTGCACACGTAAATTAACTCACGCATATGCGGACATAGATTATCTGACGCAAGCGCAGGAAATGGAGCCGAGGTAGATTTTGTTTAGTCAATAAAAATGTTCCATGCAGGAAAACCTATGCGGCAGGAAATTGCATCAGCCAGATCTATAGTTTGTCTGTCTTTTGAGGAGGCCGCTGATAATAACAACCATGTCTCATTTTATCTTTGGATTGTTTTCAGCTTTTAAAACAGAACAAACTTGCATTGTTTTTTATATATCTTTATTTTTTTTGGTCCAGGCTGGGATGCTGAGCTGGACTGGAAGGATGTGCTTTCAGGAGGCGAGAAGCAGAGGATGGGCATGGCTCGCATGTTTTACCACAAGTAAGGAGGAAAAGCCTCATTGTTGATTCAGATTCCTCAGACAGAAGGTTATGGTTTTTGTTGTTTTTCATATAAACATGGAGCATGTAAATATTTTCTAATGAACTTAAAAGATAAAGTCGCGAACATGAAAATTATAATTCCAGCAAATAACAAATATTGGTTCTTTTTTTTTTTGCTGTTATCTTTTTTTTTTCCGCCAATTGTATATAACAAATCATCAGAGTTGACCTAACGTAAGCCAAACCAGCTTGTTGGCCTGCCTTTGTATTTGTTAAACAAATTCATGCTTATGAACATCCTGTTTCACAACATAAAAGCTGGATACTGAATGATAGTAAAGGCTTCTTTTCAGTGTTTACATTGCTGCATGTGTTCGATATTTCATAACAAATGCGAAGATAAGATGTCATATAAATCAATGAGCTGACAATCATGTCTTGTTTATTGTTGTAAATCCATGCTCTCGCTTATATAACCAATCTTATATCTGGATGCTTAGTAGTGACTCAAATCATTTCCGCTCTGTGTCAGGCCCAAATACGCCCTGTTGGATGAGTGTACCAGTGCTGTGAGCATTGATGTGGAGGGAAAGATTTTCCAGGCTGCCAAGGATGCCGGCATCTCCCTACTCTCCATCACACACCGGCCTTCCCTGTGGTAAGACACGTCACTCAGTGGAAATATATTTTTCTAGATTGTAAGGGAGGGATTAGCTTGTGATGTAAAAACGTCTTTAAAAAATTTCTGTGAAACGGCTTTTGGTCTGATGTAAAGTTATCCTGCTCCGTCAAATCCTTCCTGTCCACTTCAAGGAAGTACCACACCCACCTGCTGCAGTTCGACGGGGAGGGAGGCTGGCGCTTTGAGCAGCTGGACTCGGCTACGCGCCTCTCTCTCACCGAGGAGAAGCAGCGGCTGGAGGCCCAGCTGGCCGGCATTCCCGAGATGCAGAATCGCCTCAACGAGCTCTGCAAGATCCTGGGAGACGACTCTGTTCTCAAAACAGTCGATGAGTGAGCGCGAGGAGGAATGAGGCCCAGAGGGGGAGAAAGATGAGAAGTGAGGGAAAGTGTGGGAGACAGGGAGGCAATGAAAGGGAAAGGAACCTTGCCCTGATTTGTTTGAGTCCTTTCTGCTGGGTTTTTTTTTTTGTTTTTTTTTTTCCCTGAGCCTCTCTTCTTAAAGCAGAGGAGCTCTTAAAGACGGCTAGTCTTTATGCTCTGCTTTCTCTTCTCCTTCTTTTCTTCTTGCCCAGCTTCAATGGGACAAGTTGGGGGGGGGGGGGGGGGCGAAGTCCATAGAGTAAAACTCTCCCATGTAACGTGCACTGACTGTATATTCAGCTGTAGATTTTTAACGGTTGGATTTAGCATACATGTTTACATGCTGTACATGTCAGGATCCATTCCTTACCAAAGTAGAAAGCAGAGCTGATAAACACAGACTAACTAAGATGACAATTTTGTGATTTTACAGCACTTTATTCTGCTTTTAGAGGGCTGTTTCTGCTTGTAGTGGTAGCTCATGCATTTAGCTAGAGAACGTTTTATAATGGAACCACTATCATGTCCAAAGCAGTATTCCAGCCCCAGCACAATGGGTCCTGTATTTGTTTTTACCTCCAAAATTTAGCTTAAGATATTTCCTTTTACTGAAATTAATTCAGTTTTGAGAGGTCAAAAAATACTATTTTTAATGTGTATAAGCCACAGTACAATCCTTTCCCCTCATACCTTATCTTTGCTCTCGTTACTCTCAGATGGCTGATACAGGCTCCATCTCGGTTGAATCTATTATTAGAATGATTAGTGACGCAGGCCTGACTCCTAAACCATAGGTTTCTGGTTTACTGAACAAACACAATAAGCTAAAGAGGTCCTCTTCAGGGGGTAGAGGAGCAGGGGTGAGCTGATGCTGGATTTTATAGTCTGTCAGGTCTCACAGATAAACTGCACGCGGACGAACAGGTAGCCGCGCAGACACCGGCCACCTGTCGAAGCTTGGTGTTGACATAAAACACGTGTGTGTGCTCAGGCTGCTTCATCAGCATCGCTGCTCATGCCGTGGGCTCATTTCCGAGTTCATTCAGATGCATGTTGTTGGCAGGGGAGCTGATATGCTCTTTTTTAAGTGAGTGTTTATATTCACTTTAATATTCCTGATTATAATCCACACATCATAATTTGATTATGTACAGTATACTGTAGTGGAAAGGCTGTAGATCAGGTACGTTTTCTATGTTATAGAGGTTTGATTTTTGGCCTCTAAACAAGCCTGAATCCCTTCACTATCACAAAGGTTGTTTTTCCAGCTCCTATCAAAGTTCAATCTTCTTCTTGAGTTGCTGCTAACAAACATCAAACGTTGTGATACTGTGAAAGTAGTGACTTTTGTTTCTCATGAAAAAGTCATTGATCCTTTAACTCTCTGCTTCATTCTGTGTGGAGTGACAGGAGTGCCACAAAAAAACAGTAAAAATAAAGAAGTAACATTTTTTTCTCCCTATTTTTTGTGGTACTCCTGTCATTCTGTTTCTGTGGTTCAAACCTGTGTGCACGTTCACTGTGTCCTGCATGAACAGGTTCAGGAACTTTTGCCTTACAGATGGAGTCAAACAGTACAGGAGATGATAAACTTTCACCTCAGCACACGCTCTGTTGGTTTTATCCTGTCCTGTAGGTCCTTATAGACATTTACAAAGTAAGACTTTTATGTTTAATATCTCTAATATCTTTTACCTTTATTGGATATTTCCTTTATGTAAGAATATTAATTATAATACCACTATTTAGTTAAAGTGATTAACGCACCATTGTGTCAGTGTTGGCTTCTTGTTGCAGAGAACGATAAAAGAGCATCAGGAACGTCGTCAGCAGGAAATAAACCGATGCAGTTTTGTGTTTCACATAACAAATGAACTTGTAAACCCTCAAAGATGATGGCTAAATGAGGTCTGATTTGAACTAAAGGAGTTAATGGACATTAGGAAATTTCTACAGGAGCTATAAATGATGTCAAGGTTTAGCAGTTCTCTCTGACCTTTTGTAAACTTTTGTTCCTTTGCAATTTTAAACTTTGAAACCTCTTGTGTTGGTTTTTAGTAGACAGCTGAAGAGAAGGACTGCAGCCCTGTTGTGGTCAGGATGACTGCTGGGTTACTGAAGGGCAGTCCCCCTGGACTTCAAAAAGATAATAATTATTTCATTTTGGTATGCAAGAAAGCCTCATGGGCTTCACTGTAGTCCTTGAAACTAGTCGTGGAGTTTCTGACCAGAAACAAGTGATGGGGTTCTACAGACTTTGTTGACAGGAGGGCACACAGTCCGCCGAATGACACAGAGTCTGCCAAGTGACACTGGAACATGAAGTCAGCCTGATATTTACAGGCATGACAAGAGTTTCTTTTATCAAATCAGAAAAATTGTTGTTTCATCTTAACATGATGGGATAAGACACAATGAGGTGCCCTCTTCCTGGTATGATTGTGATTCTGATTATTGATTGTTCAGGTTCGAGTTAGTTCGAGTTTGTTTGTCCTTCAGTCATCTTTTTAAGAAAATTAGCCAGAATGAGTTTTAGCCATTGAATTACCTGTTGAGTGACTGAATATTAAATTCTATATACTGAGTATGTAGAACTAAACTTCAGTGAGTAGTGATCTTGTTTCTGCTTCCCCCTAGTGGCCATAACTAATCATTGCAGGGGTGTTCTTCTCTGCCTTTTTCCAGCTCTATCAAACATATTGCTGTTAATCTTCATTTGACCTGTAGTCCTTTCTGAGTTATTTCTGGGAAACTCCTCTCAGGTTTGGCTTTTAATAAAAGGGCACGTCTCAGTTCTCAACACCTTATAGGACAAGACAGCTTGCCAGTAAATTAAGACCAACATGGTGATTAAAAACTTTACTGACAAAACCTCCTCATTCTATCATCTATAAGAGGTTGAATGTATTCATTATCTATGACTAAGCAAATCCTGAGACTATAAAGGCAAATACTAACTGATCAGATCAATCAGTTTACATGTTCTGTTCAATATTTGGTCAATTTTCTTTTTTTGTTTTTCCTTGTAATGGGGTTATTTGAGGCACAGCATTGGATTTTCTGTGCATGTGATTTCTGTTATGTGGAGCTATGGAAAAGAAAATGACTTCTAATTTCACAATTTAATTCATGCTTATGGATTAAGGCCCTCAAATCAATGCTTATAGGCATCACAAATGAAATAAGGAGGGATTTCTTATTTAAATTAGAAAAATGTAATTGCATTTTTGGAGTTATTATTTATTAAATTGACATGTATCTCAGATCAGCATGCATCGATCAAAGCCAGGGATTCCCATTTAATTGCTTTAAAAATATCTGTGTTTGCAATCCAAACCTCCCAAACATGTAATCACTATGTATATTGAATGCCTGCTAACGGTTTCCCATATCTTCTTAATAAGCTTTCTTGGATTGTTCTATCTACTTTAACATCATCAGGAGAGGTACATGGAAAACAGAAAGGTCATCTGTTCAAAACTCATGTTAATGCCACTTTATGTTGAGCTGAAGAAGTATTTTTTTTGTAAATAAAACAAAAACTATGTGACCTCTGAAAGTGTGTCATGCGGCCTTTCTTCCTCCACATCCTTCAGCCATGTTTTAGCTCAGTAGGTCACTGATGAGCTTTTTCCAGTTCTTCCAGTGCATGCAGATGGTCTGCAGTGTCACAAAAACCCCAAAGTCCACACCACTCACAGAAGTCCCAAAGTCAGCGTTTATGAGTGGCAGACATGCCTCATTTGTAATCAAAGCTTTTATGTCTGGATGCGATAACATCAACATAAGAAGTTTGGACAGGGAATAAACAGTCCTTACATTTACTCTGACTTTTAGTACCTGGCAGGGACAAGATATTTGATGTTTTGTTGCTTCCAGCTTCATTTCATTTTTTAATTTATAAATTTTTTGCATTTAAAGCTTGCAACATATTCTGGGGGGGATTGGGTGAGTAAAGCTTTTTACTTCTCAATTCACACAAAATGACCCGACGTGACTTCAGAGGATGGATTTCACTTACAGTAGACCTGTGAGAATATTTACTGTAATCAATTCTTTAATAGCCAGATTGTGGGAGAAAACATGGAACAAGGATACAAAAGGCTGGTTTTACTTTGCCATTCAACAAAAAGTGTGACTTGGGAATGTCACAACTCAATTCCTGTGGTTAAGGCTTGGGCGTTGTTGACTCAATAATGGGTTTGCCCTGGTGGGAGATACCAGTATGGACAAATAGAAACTGCTAAGCACACTCTTTTGAAGTGCCGCTTGTAGTCCACCCAGAAGAGGAAACTATTATGAGAAGTTACAAACAAACAAACTGCTGGATTTTCTACACTCTACTGCTTTATATCAGTGGAAGTAGCATTAAGAGATGCTGATAAAAAAAATGATGTGATTTTTGAAGAAGAATGTAAATAAGTTCAGCACAAAAAGTAAGGAAATATGCATCCAGTCAGTTATTTCTCCCCTTGTATTTATACATCGTTGGAAAGCATGATTAGTCACCTTCACAATGAGTTGTAAACTTGGAAGGATTGTGGATTTGTGGAATAAGCAGCCCAGCTAAACATATGGGTAATGCTCCCCCTCAAAAAAATGTGAATATAAGAATAAGAATATTACTTATTTTGAAGGTGGCCAATTTAGGCTATCCAACTATGTGTAATACAACACCAATTCACCTTTATTTGCAAAGTATGTGAACATTGTTTTCAGACTTTTTTTCCCAGCAGTGAGATAAGTGAAAGTAATCAAAAAAGTAAAGGAATATGATAAGTAAAAAAATAAAAAGTAGAACATAATAGATAAGAAAGACTCTTATATAGGCTAGTGCTGTCTACAGTAAATATTTTTTAAGATTAAATATCTATATTTTAAGATGGTTTTTAAATAAAACACAAAAATGAAGTTACAAAACTGTAAATGCAAATAATATGGGAACTGTAACATTAATTTATTACACTAATGACTAGTAAATTGTCACAAAAACGTGATGGTCAATTTACCTGTATTTGGAATGGAGTTGAGTTTCTGGCGCCATCTGCTGGCCAATATACATATTACTTTGGGAATATTCTAAGGATGCAGTGATATCATCATACCACTAGATGGCAGCATACCCCAGCAGACAGGCTCAGTGTGCTTTCTAAATACATGAAAATTTATCCTAGTCACAATGTATTTGGGTTAAATTTGACTGGAGTTTTTTTATATATATAATTTATTTCTAATACAGAATCTTGTTTTCTGAGTTTTTTTAACCTGATTTGCAAGTTATCTTTTTAATTCAATTTAACACCAAAAGGTAAAAAATATTATTATTATTATTATTCTTATTATTATTATTATTCTTATTATTATTATTATT
>JBBBVU010000025.1:10194558-10215124 GCA_037177055.1 Atherinosoma microstoma
GGCAAAGTGTGATGGAATAGGTCAAAGACAATTACAGTAATGCAAGGATTAAACAGGACAATTTATTATTATTATTATTATTATTATTATTATTATTATTATTATTATGTGGGTAGCCAGGTAGCCCCTGTCAGGATTGGTACAGCTCGGGGGAGGAGTCTGGTTACGTCCCAGTCTTGAGGGAATCACACGCCAAGCGGTTCCTGGCTCTTCCACACACACGCCGCACTCCTCCCGCGCTGGAGGCTGAGACGATGCCACTGGAGAGGTGACCACCGCCGGGTCCGGAGACTCATTTCCCCGGCTATGGCACACATCTGAATTCATATTTAAGCTGCTCAGTCACTCACACATACAAAAAACAATGTGTCTTATTTCCAAGCACGCGACCAGGAGGTGAGAGCGGCGGCGGTGGAAGCCGAAGATAGAACCGCTTGAGTGTGAGGTGTCTGGTGGAAGAGGGGGGAGGGGACCGAGGCGCTCTCTCTTCTTGTTAAGAGGATAAAGAAAAAAGAGAAATCGAGCTATTTTTAAGCGGACTATTTTGGCGACACCATGGCCAGCGGACCTGATGAGAGCTCGGTGCGCGTGGCCCTGAGGTAAGGATGCAGCGGCGGACCCTCCTCTGCAAAGATGCTGTAGAGACACACCTGCTGGTATCTGCACATGTTATTCCTGCTTTAGTATCAGGCATTGTAAACACACACTAGGATCATCCAAAGCCTCTTTACTCCATCCATCTTTATTTCTAATATCTCGTCACAGATGTTTTTTTTTCTTCTTTTAAAGCTATTTCATAACACCAAACATGTCCTGCTTTTTTTTCGTTGCTGCTGCTTCCTGCTTCACACCAGACAAATAAAACAGTGCTCGATGACGAGATCTGGTCTTAATACCTGCGGTGCATACACACGTTGCAGTGGATTTATGAATGAAGATCTAGGTGCTGGGGGATTAGGCCAAAGCCTGTTGCAGTTTGTCTCCTGTACCCAGAACAATGGAGCACAGAGTGTAACATTATTACACGAGGACGCCATGCTTTGGCAACCACACACTGGTCATTACAAAGCAGAGATCCTCTTTATTTTCATTGCTTCATTCCTTTGTTGTCAGGCATTTTTATATGTATTTTGCATTCCTGTGGTGTTTGTATCTTGAGCACGAGGCAACGTGCATTGCCTGATCTGACCCTTGTCCCTGCAAGAGGCCGATGGCTTCTAGTCACTGAGATAAACCACCAGATCAGTAAGGATGTCAGTGAAAAGACAGGGTAAGGTGGTATAGCTGAAGGCCACCGAAGGGGGCTTGTCTGTAAATGTGTGTGTTTGTTTTCCAAAGACAACCTGAAATGTCATGTGAGCTCAGTGGAAGAGAGAGGACAAAAGCTGCTCCCTCTCATGTTTCTCTTCTTCCCTCCCTTATTGCTTTGCTTGTTATTGTGCATTCAGACTTTGACCCAGAACTCTGTTTACCGAGCCAACTCAGTTTACAAGCCTGTCTCTCTCCTTCGTAGATAATAAATAATCCAGAATAAGCACAAAGTTTTTGCCTCGTCAGGACAGTCCCTTGTATCAGAATTTATTAACTTAATAGTTCTTGAAATGAGATAAATTGAGCCACAGATGAGCAACACTGGACATATTAGACTTAAAATGCAGAAGTACTGTGTGAATAAGTTTAGTAAACTCAGTCTCGCATCATGTGGAAGAATGTCGCTTCAGTTCATTGAGGTTTGTGGGCATTTGTTGCACAGCTGCATTAATATCCCACCACAGCATTCTGTTATGCTTCTGTGTTTGGGATCATTGTCCCGGTGCATGGCCCAGTTGTTTCCAGTCTTTAGCTATCAGTCACATGGCCTCACATTTGAGAATATTTTGGTATACAGACGATTTCATGGTCGTGTGGCTGCAAAACAAGCCTGAATCATCACACCTCCACCACCGTGCTCCACAGTCTGTACGTAAGAATCTCCACTTTGGTCTTATTTCCTTTTCTTTTTTTTTTCTCTTTTTTTTTAAATAAAGAAAGGGATTTATCCTGCAAATCTTCCAAACAAGTCATACTTGTCCATAGTGTCATGAACTTTAACACGTACTGTAACATGCTAATGCGAACCTGTAGAACCGGAGAATTACACCGAAGGATTTTTCTTTTTTTCTTACAATTTCTCTGAGGTTTGCCCAGTATAACCTGGGGGCGAACTTCCTGGGACATCCACTCCTGGGAAATATTGGAAACGGCTTTAATTGTTTTCAACTTTAGAATGATGTTTTTCTCTCTGTGAAATATTCCGGAAATGGCCTTACTACCCTCCCCAGACCGATGGGCAGCAGAACTTTTTAAATGGCTTAAAGTACACGTATAAGTTGATTTGCAATATGAGAAACGAGCAGTAAAACTGGTTTGTCTTCTACCCGTTTTTAATTATTTGTGGGCTCATTTATTGTTTGAAGAGCTCTTTCATTTTATTAATTGTTGAGTTTCTGTATTGTTGGTTGATGAATAACCAAGTGGCCGGTTTATTCTCTCACTCCCTCTTAGTAAACATGTTGTGCACACACACGAAAGTAGCATTTCCTTTCACTCTTTGCTGCAGGAATTGTGGAAAAGCTTTCCTTTTTTCAGAAAATTATAAAACTAAAGACAAACATTGACGTGTAGATATGATTCTGGTTATGCTCAGGCTTTAGCTCACATGACTAGTTCAACATCTTAGGGTTGTAAATCTGCATGTAATTGTAAGAGGATTCGCTGACTCAAAGTCAGACAGCTCTATGAGGTCAGCAGCACAGCTGACCTCAGAAAAATTGCTTTGTCACTAATCACTTGGAGCATTAATTTCCCCTGTTACACCCTACAGCCTCCTGGGTTTCTAATACAAGTTCAGATGGACTGTATTTTGAATATATTGGACAGCAGAGGTAATGCAAAGGTCCTCTGGGCTCTGTTTCATTGAAGCCTTCTGTAGCAGACAACCAGTATGGAGTCCAGTAAACTGTATGGAACGTATTATCATTACCATGTCACTCAAAGTCAGTCACACATGTGGGATACCTGTCTGTCCAGTTAGGATTGTGAATCAATTTCACCTGCTGTTGTACAAATGAAACAGAAAACAGGTGGAAATGAAATGGAAATAGCAGAGAGGGAATTAAGACAATGGTCCTGCATATTCATGGTAATGGATGAGTGTCATTGATATCAATGCTTTTATCAATTCTGCCTGTCGAACCGGTTCTTTATTAATTTATCAAGGAAAAAAGTACACAACACAGATTTATGGTGTCTATAAAAGCTGTCTATTTAATCTGCTAAAGAGTAAACTGAACTTAGGATCTTTGTCAACTTCACAATGTAAAGAAAATGATTCAGATCAATAATATCTTCTGATCTGGAAGTCTGATCTGATACAGATCTGGTGTGAAAAACGGAAAATAATGTAATTTGATATAAAAACGCTGTAGATGTTTACATTAAGTCAACCAAGAATGCAATAAAATAAACACTGACCACTTATACTGATACTTTAAACGGAGACAAATTCACCACGTGAATATAAATGAGTGATGCATAATTCCAATATCCAGCTTCTGAATGCATTTTCATAACAGTGTTCCCCCCAAATGACATTTTCTCTAGTGTTGTGTAAACACCTCGTCTGTAAAGATGGACAGCTTTCATTTTGGTTATCTGTCAATGTCCTTTCTAATCTGCATTTCTTCAATGACCTGCATGACATTACTGCAGTAAGATAGCATAGTCACGCAGTATTGTAAGTTTTGAATTAGCATTTAGGGGCATTTCAGCAATTAAGCTAATGAATATTTTAGCATATAACTTTACAAAAACATTAAAAACATCCAGTTAAAGAAGAGAAAGTTTGTTTAAAATGAGGTGTTTTCAACAGGGCTTGACTTGTGAATAAATTCCCCTTATAGGCTAACATTAGCTGTATCAGCTAATCTAATGCCAAGTTAGCAATGAACAGTAGGCTAGCTAACATGGCTTGCAGCTACTGTATGCCATTAGGAAGCTACATCAGAAATTACGTTGTAGTTTCCAATAGAGGCAGTTTGCCCTGTTGTTCTTGCATGAAACCGGATCAAATTGAAATATTTGACTAAATATCAGACAAATGAATGTTAACCTTGATTTTTGTCTTTTGTTATTGTGTTGATAAAACTGTCTGTCCCACACCTAACTCTTAAAGCAACACAGTAATTAGGTTGAAAATACAAAAAAAAAAACCTCATATTTAACAACCTTTGAATTACAGCAAAACATACAATCTTTAAAGTCAATAATGTCACATATTTTTCTGAAGCTCTCAAAGCTTTTTGCTGACAGGAGAAGGACCTTAAGAAAACGTGTCATTTTTAATTGATGATGGTGCCATTTTTATTCGGTGATAATGACTGGAAGCCACACCTTTTCAACCACTAATAAATCACTCGCTTCATGCCCCTGAGCAACAACCACAGCGTCATGCTGGTGTTTGCAGCTTGACTAATCGCCGTGGCAACATTATAATTATTGTAAAGCTTTATGGTTATGGTGATTTTGATCTTAAAAGGGTCTGAAATATTGGGATTGTCAGCTTCAGCCAGCAGGTTGCCAACCAGTACCTGCCTCAACCAGTGAGGGTAATGCTATCTATTTACATGTACCTAATCCCTCATCCATCCCAACAGGTCCACAGTGATGAAATACTCCTCCATCATATTTAATTTCTGACATTTTGTGGTAATGAACAGCAACTTTACAGCATGCAGATTAAACTGTTCAGTACTACACTCTGTGTTTACTGGGCTATCCTAGTATGATCATGTCTCTCCATTCTTATGTAACATCCCATGTGTGTGTTCATGCACAACCACACATGTAAAGGATAAGAAGTTAACAGTTTATCTGAGAAAAGAGTCATGTCTCAGACTTTTCCTGAGGGAGCCATTGAAGTCATCTGTTAGTGTGTCAATATCCTTGAGTGCAGTTTTAATAATTCAACATCTGGAGTTGGATAGCAGCAAGACTCAGGTTTCGCACTTCCTTTTAAACTCACAGCAGATAGCTTTTCCTATTTAATTAGACGGGGTAAAGTGTTTTTTTTTTTTTGTTTTTTTTTCCACAATAGAAAGTTTAATACTCATTGTAGGTTTCAACTGCGTAGATTTCCAGAAGACTTTTGCTGTGCTGTGTCTGGCGTCTTATCTGTTAAACAGTTCAAAAGCAATGGCGACCAGTGCCCTCCCGAGAAGGTCAAGTTAATCTTATCCTTTCCTCTATACAAGGTGATATCTCCCCCTCTAAATCTTTACATTTACTTTAGTCCACATTTTCACTTTTTTTAAACATTAGTTGTTGATGGACAAATGACTGAATAGTCACTATTTCTAAGTTTCAGTTTTCAGTTTGTGTCTTTTTATTCAGGTAAAAGTAGTTATCGCGATGAGAAGTTTCTGCTAAATGTAAAAGGTTTTTTTGTCATCCAGATGCATTTCAGAATAAATTAGCATGTGTAAACAAGACCCCGACCCACACGTGCATTAAACCAAAATGCAGACGGTCTAATTGGAGCATCCATCTGGCACTAGCCCCTCCACTTCGTCCCATATGGATTATGTTTGATAGTAAAGGCCTGTGTGCCTGCTGCCCAAACACAAAATTATTGTGTGCTCATATGTTTGTGTGCATCCACTTGTATTAATTCTTGTCCTTCCAGGCATATTCATGATAAATATTCATGAAGCAACTCAAGTGAACTGAGACACGAAAGCAAAGTAAGCTACGAGCTGCCTGCCAGCTGCTGCCATGTGATATGCCACTCACTGAGACATTCAATAACTTCTGGCTAACCAGCTTATGCAAAGGTTAATTCACTATGGATTTTTTTGGGATGAATATCAGATACATATTGATGTGTAACTGTATTTTTCAGCTTTACTGATCTCTGAATATGCAACAAAAAGTACATTTTATTCTATTTTATTTTATTCTGTCTTTATCAATCTACGTTTGTGCTGCTTTTTTTCTCATGTGGACCAAACTGTCCTTGTCAAAAAGGAATGCTTCCATTAAGCTGGAATCAGTGCTGGAGGTCGGTGTGTGTATGTGTGTGTGTGTGTGTGTGTGTGTGTCATCCTCATACGTCCTCTCCAGCTGTCAGTCAGGGTGATAAACGCCATCCTCTGCCCATTTCTCCACCTCGAACTCCTTCCTGCCTGGCAGCCTTCGACCCGGAAACCAGAACTTTGATCAGTGACCCATTCAGAGTGTGTGGCAGCATATCTCCATAGCAACCATGAGTCCCTTCAAGGCTGTGGGATGTGCAGCGGTGATCCTGTGGAAGGATGGCTGCCAGTCGCCAAACAAAGAACAGGAGTGGCAGAAAGTCAAAGGCTGAGTCAGCGTAATGCCCCCCTCTTGTCTTTTTTTCTTTTTCTGTTTCCCGCTTTAACTCTCTTGACCCCTCCTCATTGCGTCATTCCCAGATTCCCTCTGTGACTGCTGTTTCCACCCTGTACTTACAAAAACACCAGATTCAAGGTTGCTGTAGGACAGTTTCTTTATCAGCTTTTGCAGATTGGTCTCATGTTTTCTCCCCAACTGCACCATGAGATGTTCCCTTCAATGTGAAGGAATGCAAATTCCCGTCTGAGCATTTCTGCTGCGTAACTAACACCAAGATGCTGAGCCTTTTCAGATTTGCTATTATAAAACACAAGATTGTATAATGAACTGATTTATGACAGAATTAGAAAATGAAATGCCAGGCATTTTCTTATACTGCAATGCTAGATACAGATTTTTATTTGGCTTCTGTGTGGCTGCCTTTTATTCTAAATCCTGCACATTTAGCTCCAGGTTGCTGTTAACAGATGTACAATGAAAAGACGTATCCATTGAATTGGCTCTTGATGTCAGTAGCCACTAACTGAAGATCTTTTTTCTGTCTTTATATTTGTAACGCTCTATCATTTCTGTTTCCCCTCATTCCTCGTCTTGCTCAGGGCGGCCATTAGTCCAGAGTCAACACAAACTGGTCCACTAACAAGCCCAAAAAACCAGCACAAGTGTACCTGCTGGCTAGGAGAGGCATGTGCTTTCTCTGTATGTTATGTAAGCAAATGATGCTTCTGCACCAGAAGGTGTCCATACAGCTCTCTCATAGGCATTTAAGACCTAACATAGTGTAAATATGAGGAGTACCTTTTCAGTATTTCTGCTCCAACAGAGGCCTTTAACCCAGAAAAATCTGTGTGTGCAAGACAGTCATTTAATCCTTTGCAACTTTGCGGGGAATCAGAGTCCATCTTAAATGAGCTCAGGCTCAAAGAAGACAGCAGTGTTTCTGCATCCTCTTTTTTGTGTGTCTTGTTTAGGCTTGCATTTGTGGATGCAATAACAAGCTGTGTTCATTGACCATGCTTTTTCAGAGTCCATACACTGGCTTGCTCTGCTGAACTGTCTGTACAATAACACTGCACTGCTCATTGCACTGCACATCTCTGCTTTCTCTTTGCCCTAAAGTATTTCAAGATCTAAAAATACGTGTCATGATGATGTCAGGTGATTTGCTGATGAGTGTGTTTACAGCCCATGGAGAGAAGTGACTTGTTTTCAAACTGCCTTTTGGGCTCAGATGTGCTCTTCTATCCCTGATGACTCACTTGGTGCATTCAGCTGTACAGGATGGCTGAGTGAAGCACAAAACTGGATCCGAATTAATAGGAAAAGGTTAGATGTCCGATTTACTGTTGATGTTGTCAGCTATGATATCCAATGATGACTGGATCTGAAATGGTTGCATCTCTTTGGAGTGAATTGATTTGCTGATCGTCAAGAGGAGTGATGTCAGCAAGTGCTGATGTGTTCCAGGAAGGATGAGATCAGCAGCAGCACGGTGACAATGCACTGAGCTGTCTTTTTTTCTTTCTCTTATAAACAGAATAAGATCTGAAATTACCTCGAAATCATGCGACTTCTTACTTCGAAGTTATGAAGCGTGTTCATGCAGTACTAAAATAATTTGTGTCAGAGCTTTGATCAGCTTTCACCACATTTCTCCTCCAGTTAATTTTCAGTGCTGTCTGGTTTTTGGTTTTTGAGGGGGGTTTTTGTCTAAAATGTGTGTGAGTGTGTGTGTGTGTGTGTGTGTGTTTCACTGTTTCCCAGACTGTCATTGTAATTGTAGTAATGAGGCTGAAAGCAGGAGCCTAACATGACTTGTCTCATGGGGAGGCCCACAAAGCCCCTCTGTGTGTGTCCCTGTCTCCAGCTTAATGTGTGTGTATTTTAAAAGGTATACTGTATCAGTTTATAGGTTATACAGTGTGTGTGTGTGAGCCTTCTTTTCATCCTGTTACCAGTTCAGTGAACTGTATCTCATCACTAAAGACTCCAGTTATCAGTCGATGCCAGTCAGAAGCTTCTCTCTTTTCTGAAACTGTGTGTAAGTGCTGCTCAGTTTACTTAAATATCTGCAGTAATATGGGACTAGTACCTCATATTTGCTTGGTATTTGAATTTCTGATAATGTTACAGTTTTAAACACATTTCTCCACAAGAATTAGTCAACCCAGCCAGCAGTTTTTGTTCATCATATTAACTAAAAATGTTTTCAGAATTAGCTGTTTTTGAAATAAAAAATACTGACATTACCAATATCCACATTACGGAAATTAGATTTTATTTTTCAGAAAATTTATATTGCCATTTTAAACACCATTTTATCTTAACATGGCCTAGCTCAATTTATTTTATGGCTAAGCTTAGTTTGGATTATCCTAGCTTAGTTTAGCTTAGCGTAGGTTGGCTTGGGTTAGCTTAGCTTAGCTTTGTTTAGTTAACAGAAGACAAAAGCAGGCATTCTTGCAGTTATTTATTTTTCTATTACATTATCCCGAAATCATAAGCTAATTATTCTGAGATCACAAAGCTCGTTTTTGGAAGATGAGTTCAATTTTCTCATTATCTGGAGGTGTTGGCTTTTTCTTGAGATATCCACATACTGTAACTAGTTGTCACAAAATCACAAGCTTCGTTTTCTTGAGATCACGACACGATCAACTTCAAAATGAGCCATAAGCACCTAATTTAATTGTTCAATAGTTCAGACCAAGAAAAATGTTCTGCTCACATGATTAAACTCATGACCACGGTACAATACCTCTTGATTTGTACAGGATATAGTTATTTGAATGATGTATGTTATAAACACTACAAAAGTTCACCAAGTATCTAATCCTCTCTACTTTAGACCTTATAGGATTTTTCTTATTATTCCCTACAACAGGCTCAGTCTGCCACAACAGATTAATGTGCTGAAAAGTTGTTACGCAAAGTGTTTGACTTTGCATGGGGGGGGGGCTGATCCTGATCTCTGCTTGCATGAATTTGAATGAGCATGTTCACATTTCATATCTACTGAAAGTTGTTCATGATCCTCAACCTATGAAAGACCTGACACAAGACCATACAGTAGATTCAAACTTTAGTCTGCCAAATAGTTTAAAGCATATCAAAGATGCAGATTAAGCAGAGGTGGGGTTAATTTTCCTGGAAAAGAGTCTGTGTGGAGCCAGTATGTGTCACTCTAGAAGGAGGATTAGCGCTCTAAGTCACCACAGTGCTGAAGAGTAACCCTTATTTCGCCAGAGAAGAAGAGTGTTTGGGGTTGAACCACAGAATGAAGCCTTCCAGATGATAAAGGCAGATAACGTCAGTCAGTTACACAAATAGTACACCCGCAAGATGTGCTTCACACCTCCCTTATCTGTCAGCTGTTTATGTTAATGTGGTGTGTTTGATGCCAGATCTTGCATTAGTTGTGAGTGCATACACACACACACACACCCAATAAGTAATCAAACTAGAGGTCAGGACCACTACCTGTTTTAAAAGCAGTTAGTCCTAAGTAAAAGTTAAAAGTAAAAGTTATCCCTCATGCTTAGCCTATGATATGGAAGGACCAAGTTGGATCCTTGGTACTCCTGTATCCCCAGATGATTGGCTCGACATTACCAGTTAACATCCTGATTTTTAGTGATTTGCAAATAACATCCATGTTACTAAAAGGGAAGACTTAACATCATACAGCAACCTTCCCAAGGAGGCTTTTCCCCCCTTTTTTTCTTAGTTTACTGGGTGTGAGCTCAGCTATAATTAGCTTAGCATTGGAAAATCAATCTAGCATATCTTTACTGAAGTCAGAATATTCCATATATTGTTCTTGTCTTGTAAAATAGCCAAAAAGAAAACAACAGAAAAGATAATGAATGTTGCAAAAATCACCAACATTTCAGTGATTATCATGTTCGTAAGCGTAGCATTCTGATGTTTACGTTTAGCTCAAACGCAACTGAGAACTCATTCCCTAAAGTTACTGGTTACAGCAAAATAAGGAAGAAAGTTTTACAATAAATTTGACGATGATACATAGAAAACCTTGTCACCCTGTCATGAATGAGATAACAGCAGAGCATTAAGGCTAAGTCAGCTCACTAAGTCTTATGTGCAGACAGATAATGGGTTTATGACTAGATAGACTGTTGCTTCTTCCTATTGTGAAGATAGTAATCAGAGATTTGCCTGGCCAGTAATTATAATTTGGAGTCTCCTTCTTTCCCTCTTTCTATACCAGTTTATTTTCTTTGGACTTTTTTTTTTTCATCTTTATGCCTCACTTGGCTGCTGTTGAATGGAGTACACTGGAGATGTCGTAAAGCTCTTGCAAACAAACATGGCATCGCAGCTTTGTGGAAATGAACACAATCAGATACACTGGGCATTCATTCTTAATGGGGCTATAGTTACAAAGCCCCGTTCCTTTGGTTCCTGTGTCTTATTTCTTCACCGAGTTGAAATATACTTTATTTTTATTTATACTTGACTTTATTGGAGATCTACTAAAAGTTTTTTTTTCTAGTTTTTATTCTTTTAAGTGCAAACACTTAAAGTGAACAAGAGCCCACTGACTTATTGCCCTCACTGTAAGCAGCCATGAGTGACTCCATTGTTACACTGGATTAAAGCTTGTTGTCAGGTTTTGGGAAACTAGCCAAAGGGATTAATGTAGATTCTCTCCTATAATGCCCCAAACCATCCTACCAAATCAAAGACTGCTCAGATGATCTAAACCCTCTCATTATAATAGTTGCATCATACCTGGAACAACCTGTGTTCTGCATGGGCTGATGAGCACTTTTGTATAAAATAATGCTTCTTTAATCATTGTCATATCAACAATGTGTTATATTACTGTGTGTTGTAAGGGGACTCATTCATAATATTGAACGCACAGATGTCTTCCCTGAATCTGCTCTGGCATACGAGGTATTATTGAGCTTTCAGAGTGTGAAGGTATGTTATGCCCCATTATAATTTGGGTTGGGAGTTCCGTTTGCAAGAGATACTTTACTTAAATAAACCAACCATAATGTTTCCAAATAAATTCAGCAACATATTTAATTAATAGAATCATGTGTAGTGTATTATCTGAGTCAGTATACCAATAATAAAGATGTGTTTTAATGTTGCATCTCATTAAATATGTGTTTTTTGTGCCGGGGGGCAACTACATTTAACATTTGGTTATAAGGATTATAAATGGAAAGAGATGATTTTAGGCTAATCCTAGAGTTTGAGCAAAAAAATAAAAAATCCTGAAGTTAACATTCAAGGTCTGTGCATACCTATGAGAATACAATACAATATAATAGTAATAATACAATTACTTAAAATAATGACATACTACTTAAAAGTCATGTTTGTGTAGGACTCCTTCTTCTGTATCATCAGTTCTGTAAACTAAAGTCACTGTGGGTCATTTGGCTGTTCACATCATAAAGCTGGCATTTATAATACTCTGCAGGTGTGCAACTGCTGCGGGTAGCGTATTATTCCTTGACTAGTCTGCATCCGTCAGTTCTGCCTCCATCTGTCCTGTTGTCATCGGTGCTGTAATCCCAGTGAGAGTGTGTTAAATAGCTCAGATCTGATGTCACGCACACACAATGACAACGCTGTGGATCTTTGCTTCTGTGCTACTGTGGCTTTCCCAGCCTCCACTGTCTTTTTCTTTCCTTCAGTTTGGGTTGTCTTTTCTAATTTGCTTTTCTTTTTCTGCTCTACACCATTTCCATCTCTCACACACATTGACACACTCGCACAACCGCACACGCAAAAACTTTCTTTCAGGCCATTCATTACTTCCATAGTCTCTGACTGGGATGAATGTGAGTCCTCTTTTTGATGCAAGTACACACATGTATGCACACCGAATGCAAACCTACACGCCACACACACACACATTCACGCGCGGCGTTAACGCCTGCCGTCACAGAGCAACAACAGTAGTCGTTAATGACAGTTTGCAGGTGTATGAGTTACTTTTTAGTGTAGTTCTCATTCGCCTTACCGTAGCCTTGGAGGAATAGACTAAGAACCAAGAAAGAAATTTATATATTTTTAATCAGTATTTCAGCATTTTTCTTAGTTTAACTGTATGCAATCTGTAATATTTTTCTTTTATTCTTCATATAAAGAAATATTTTCTCTTCAAGTGAACCATAAGTCCTGGGATGACAACTGTAGGAGGAAATGATATAATAAGAAAAGTCTGTTTATTTGAACAAAGCCAAACGGAGCAATTCCTTAATGAAATCCAGGGTGGGACTGTTTGCTCAGAGCTCTCTTCTTGCCCCCCCACCACCACCCCCGAGTGCTGAACAGTGAGAGCTCTGTGCTGTGTATGGGAAGTGTGCTGGCACTGCAGGGTTTTCCACATACATAAACACACGCATTGCACAGTAGCAGCACTCATCTCTTACACCTCGGTGAAAAGTGTTGCCCTCTTCAGAATAGCTACCCTTTCACTATGAAAACCCCTAATGATCAGTTGTGGTCCTTAAGTTAGGATATTTTCTTTCAGGCTTCTGATATGTGCACAGGTGGCTCTAGTTTTAACTCTTTCTTACAAAGTAATTAACAGTGCCTAAAGTCTTCCTTCGGCATTGTGTTTCTTTCTTGTAATCAGCTTCATTCTTTACACCATCTAACCACCACCATGTATTTGTTGTTCTACACCAAAGTGTCCAAAATCGGTCCTCGACGGTTGCTGTCCTGCAGGTCTTGGACTTTCCTACTCCGGCACACCTGAATCCAATTAATGGGTCAATGTATGATACAGCATGGTACAGTGTTCATTTGAAATGGAGTGATAGCACTGCCTGGACAAATAACCAAAATAATTAGCTCAATTCATCACTTGCCAATAATTGGCCAATAAGTTTCTTTTCCAGATGAAGAAGAAACACTCAATTGGGAGGAGAAATTATGGAATCATCTTGTAAATTGCATTTCTAAAACAAATACCTTCTCACATCTAAATATTTTCTGTAGTTAAATGTGCTTGCAGAACTTAACAAGGGGCTCATTACCAGGAAACATGGCCCCAAAAAGAAACCAGTCTGTGGAAACTGTGGAAATTATTATACACTTTGAGTCTTGATGGTAATTTAACAATGTTGCTGGTTTCTTTCCTGTCGGCTGTCTGAAAGTTGGAGCAGCTACAAACAAAATGAGAAGGTTGTGTGAGGGAAACAGGTAGACCAATGTATTCAGATGGAAAACTCAAAGCAATCTGCATTAAAAATGAAAAATTCTGAAAATTGAAAAATTGTGAAGGTTCCTCTGTGATGTGGTGGGGTTGGTGGAGAACCAAACATTTTAAATTCCCAAGTACAGAGGAAAAACAAATGAGTCAAATGGGATTTTTATCCAAGAAGTCCAAACCTAAACCATCACTAATGCCTAAAAAGAAGCCGTTGTAGACTGTAAGTGACATATTATTTATGATTATATGGGGTTGATGTCAGGTAAAGGACAAGCGTACTTTGAAATTTCAGACCATTTTCTCAATCCATCCATCACCGAAAAGGCATTTGATGATGCTGAAGACATTTTTCAGGATAAGGGATAATTCCTCAGAGCGAAGAGCATGCAAAGCCTTCTTCAGAAAAGATGTATCAACTCAATGACATAGCCAGCCAACAGTCACAATCGTAATCTGAGTTCAAATTTATAAACGAAATTGGAGGCGATCCCAATTTTTTTTTTTGCCAGAGGTTGTATGAAACGTTATACCTGCACTCGTGTTCACTTTTAACTATTATGGTGAACACGGAAATGTGAAGTTCAAAGCATAAGCAAGCCCGCATCTGTTTTTTCAACACTCAAAACTGCTTCCATGATTGTCAAGTCTCCTTTTCATTATGCTGCTCCTGATGTGGAGCTTCAGAATCAGCCTATAATTCGTAGGTTTAAGAAGGGAAGGTAACAGTGTATTATGTAGCAAAGGTATGGGGTATTTTTAGACAAACTGTATGCAAATTTCTTGCAGCAGCATTTACCACTGACACACCTTTCAGTGGTAAGGACATCAGGAGCAGCAATTTTATAATTCCATGCCTTGCCAGCTTTTTGGCAACTGGTACAAGTGCGGTAATGGTTAAACCATGATTCTTGATTATGCACCCTAAAGCTTAATGTGTAACATTACTACATCATGAAATGTTGTTGTTGTTAAAATGATCTTTGATGCTATGTAGAATCCATTCTTATGATGGGTCTTTTTCTGACTACCAGGATCCGTCCTCAGCTGGCCAAAGAGAAGATTGAGGGATGCCACATCTGCACATACGTGATGCCCGGAGAGCCACAAGTGTTCCTGGGTAAAGACAAGGCCTTCACCTATGATTATGTCTTGGATATGGACACCCAACAAGAAACAATCTACACCCACTGCACTGAGAGTCTGATCGAGGGTTGCTTCGAGGGCTACAATGCAACCATCTTTGCATACGGACAGGTTGGTCAAAAGACACACTCAAATATTTTTGCCTTTATTTTTATGAGCGCGTTGGCATGGCATGTGTTAGCATCGCTCAAGGGAAGGGAGTTCCTTCAAGAATCTGCAAAATCTTGGCAGTATGTGATATGGAGCTGATTTCATTTGACACCATTAGGCAAGTAATAAAGGAGAGAACAGGTCTCACCAGCTCCATCGTTGCACCTGACAGGCTCCAACTTGCTCTGACCACAGCTTTATACTGGATCTGAGAGATTAGCCTGAGAGGGAAAGATCGAGACGGAGAGTTTATTACCCAGTCCAAGCAAAGTGAGAACAGATTGTTTCACTTCATGTTGGAGCAGAGAAGCAAACCCTGAAGTCAAAATATCTGAAAGACGTTAAACAAACGCTACACACACCTGCTCTCTGATGGTTTGTTGAGAGGATCAATGACATTTTTCACATCTGAATCTAATATCTGTATTTATAATAGCTCTATTTTCATCAATTATTTCAATAACTAGATAAAATTATTGAAATATGTAATGATAAAGAGGATAGAAAGTTTCAGACAGATCCATACCTGTTTGTTGCAGACAGTTATGCTTAGTTTAACTTAATTTTCTCATAATTCCTTTATTTGCTTTATAATATTTCTAAATACAAAGACCTACATCTGGGAAAAGTTATATATGTTTAAAGGGATACCATGTAACTTTTGACCCAAATATTAGCCTAATGTGAGTAATAATGGAAGATTTCTGGGGTCAATATCCGGTGTTGGAGGAGGGTTGGCGCTCTGTAGGGGCTGCCCTCTTCAGAATCAAGACATTGTAACTTTGCAGGAGCGGATCCGGCACTCATGGGATCATGTGACCTGCAGCGCTTTGCTTTACGCTCCCCCTCTATATGGACTAATGCTGACGTTTTCATAACAAGATCAAATGGATACATAACTAGAAGCACTCAGTCACATACCTCCACCAGGGCCCTATCCTTCAAATGGTGTAGAATGTTTGGAAAAATTCCTGAATCCAAATGACTTCCCTATCAGCTGGTCAAAGTGGTCTACAAACAGGATTCCAAAACACAATGGAGACTGTTTAACTTTGCTACAGTGCTATGTGGCCAGTGGGAAGGTACAGGTTCAGCTCCCCCTAGAAGCCAAAAGTTACACAGTATCCTTTTAAGATTAAACTTATTATTTATAATTTGTCAAAAGGTGCTGAATTTGTTGCATATGGTCATGAATCATCCTTTCTAATAATCATATTAAATGATGATTAATTATATTTTGTACTATTAAGACATGCACAGAAATTCCAGGGCCTCCTGAGTTTTGGGATGTTTTGGATAAAAATCAATTTCTTGAATCAGGGATGTTGTGTGAAAGAACAAGTGAAACACTATTTGACATACAAAGTATTTCGGCCACAGGTCTTCTGGCTACACAGGATTTTGCGCAAATCGGTCAGAATAAGCTGAAAATGAAAATTCATGTAGTTTTGAGAAAAGTCAGTGACCAGCAAGGCTTCATGGTTTCATTCGAGTTATTGAATATGCAAATTTAGAAACTGCCTTGGCCGAGCAAAACCCTCAGCCTGGCTGTAAACTGTGCCATGAAAAAGCTACGTTAGGTTGTTCTTGAATAAACAATTTACAAAGTTTTCACATCATGATAATGCTCTTTTTCGGGGGGGGATGCAAAGCCCTCCCACATAGTTTCAAAAAGTCCTGTAGGAAACCCTGCAGATTTCCCTCCTCTCTACCTCCCCCTGGGCTCTTCTTCTTTCTGTTCATTATTTTCTCCTCACATTGTCCCTTTGTCTCTTATATTCCTGTCACAAGCCTTTCACAGGCTGCAGTGAAAGCACACATGCACACAAAGACGATAAGTGCACAAACATAGTAATCACACAGGTGTGGGTTTGTAGAGTTAAACAGACAAATGCACGCCTTGCATGCAACTCCTCATAGCTTGCCACAGACACACTCTCCCTGCCAGGGTCTTTTTGAGGCGCTTCAGCAGGGAGGAGAGGGGTGACGAGAATTTGAACCCAATGTTGCATTCCTTTTTTGTCACCGTGGTGATCACGCCATCTCCTCTGACCCCCCTAAAGAATTGCACCCCTTACCCTTTTCCAACCCCTAAGTCTGAAAGAGGCTTAAGGCAACTCCAAGTGGGAAATGGAATGGTGTCGGCCATTTTGGAGACATGACTTATGACGTGAAGACTTTTCTGAGCACAGGAAAAACCGACAGAAATAGATCATATGTATTTTAAGAAGAAAAAAACACCCTTTAAGAAATTTGTAAGAACAGGCCAAATGACGGTTTTCTGCCTTATATCCAGACAGGTTCAGGAAAGACGTACACCATGGGAACCGGCTTGGATGTCAACCTCGGAGAAGACGAGCTGGGCATCATTCCCCGCGCCGTCAACCACCTGTTCAGAGGAATCGAGGAGCGCAGACAGGCTGCCACCGAGCAGGGCCAGCCAGTTCCCGAGTTCAAGATCAACGCCCAGTTCCTGGAGGTACAGAAAGATAAACACTCCAACAAATCAAAGATTCCAATCAGAAATCATAAAGCTTTTCTACGATTTAGGATCGTTTTCAGAACATAGTTTGAACTCAAAAAGCTGAAGCCAGTTAAGGTCCATTAGTTAGTCAGAGTGAGAACATGCAGACTGCCAGAGGTCAAAGGTCTGCAGAGGGTCAGGTTGTTAAAGAGCCCACATGACCCAACTACCATTAAACTGTCATTAGTTTGTCACTGGGGTCGGCTCCTGTATTTATTTTTAACCAGCAACAAGTGGCTGCTAACAACTGGTGACGAAGCAGCTGTGGGGAGAAGACGAGGCTGGGAAATGTAAACGAGTGACGACATCATTATCCTACGTTGTGCATAACATCTGCATTTGTTTCACCTGTTCTCCAGCTGTACAATGAAGAGGTGCTGGACTTATTTGACTCAACTCGGGACCTCGAGGCCAGGAGGCAGAGATCCAACATCAAAATCCACGAAGACGCCAACGGGGGCATCTACACCGTGGGGGTCACCACCCGCACCGTCACCTCTGCAGCTGAGGTCAGCTTTTACACGCCAGCATGCTCTGAAAACCTTGTGCTTTTATATTTGCGCTACTTGTAGCTGCATTTACAAAGCAATGAAGCGCATGACCAAAGCTTATGCTGCAATTTAGCTGGGGACAACTGACTGAAGCTTTCTAAAAACTGGCTCCTTAGACATTTTCCCAACAACCAGCAGCTCTTCAAAACAGCTGCCTAAACTCTAGAAATTTAAAAAAACAAAATACAAACAAACAAAAAAATCTAAAGGTCTAGAAAAAAACTTGTAAATGGAAATGTTCAGAGTTGGACTTGAGTCAATTCATGGTAGCATCCCACCATCTATTGGAATAAAGATGAAGGATGAAGAGAGGGTGTTTTCTACAACATGATTTATGTCCCGTTCATTACCTTTGATGGTATTTTCATAAATATAACTATGATGTGAGAATACACACTTTGTTGTCAATTATCCATCCCTTCCATCTCTCTTGTAATAGATGATGCAATGTCTGAAGCTGGGGGCTCTGTCTCGCACCACCGCCAGCACCCAGATGAACGTCCAGAGTTCGCGCTCCCACGCCATCTTCACCATCCACCTCTGCCAAGTTCGAGTCTGCTCTCCAGATAACAATGTAGGTGTTAAATATAAACAGTGACTCTTAACTACCGATGCTCATCAAAAGCAGAAAGGCGGCCAGCAAGACTGTAGGTGGACTTATTCTTTGTTGTGTTTTCTCTTTGTTCAGGATAACGTTACGGATAACCGGCTGGCTAATGATTCAGAGATTAACGAGTTTGAGACTCTGACAGCCAAGTTCCACTTTGTGGACCTGGCTGGTTCTGAGAGACTGAAGAGAACTGGAGCCACAGGAGACAGAGCTAAAGAGGGAATCTCCATCAACTGTGGACTGGTGAGAAACAGGATTCTGTCCTGAGGTTATACTGACACCGAGTGAACACTGAAGGACCTTCATCAGTCACTTTATTAAGTGTGATTTGTGTCAAATGGAGTGAAAAAGCGATAAATGGAAAAGTTCATCAGTGTGGATATTTTGTAGTGGGAGAGAGACCCCTGTTGGCCAGATCTGTAATTACACTGTTGATTATTGTCCGTTTTGAGAAAAGCGGTTGTGGCTTTGTTTTTGTTTTTTTGTTGTTCTTTCTTTTACCGACACATTTCAGAATCCTCCAGGTCTGAAAATCTCTTCCAACTCTTCGTGTCTTACCTCAGTTGGCCCTCGGAAATGTCATCAGTGCTCTGGGAGACAGGAGTAAGCGCTCCACTCACGTGCCTTACAGAGACTCCAAACTCACCCGGCTGTTACAGGACTCACTAGGTGGCAACAGGTTTGTTCGTTCAGTTTTTATATAAATGAAGAACATGTGAAGACCTTTCAGAATCCTGTAAATATCTGGTGATTCTTGGGTTCTCATCATTATTCCTCATTTATTCATTCTGCAGCCAAACGGTGATGATCGCCTGTATTAGCCCATCGGACCGGGACTTCATGGAGACCCTGAACACCCTAAAGTACGCCAACCGAGCCCGAAATATCAAGAATAAGGTGGTGGTGAACCAGGACAGAGCTAGCCAGCAGATCAGCCAGCTGAGGACGGAGATAGCACGGCTACAGATGGAGCTGATGGAGTACAAGACGGTGAGGATCAGAGAATCTGATGGAGGGATGAAAATAAAGCAAAGAAAATCTGCGAGTATTTCCTGATGTGTGCTGTCCTCCTTGATACCCAGGGAAAACGCATGGTAGGTGAAGACGGCATGGAGGGCATCAACGATCTGGTCCACGAGAACTCCATGTTGCAGACAGAAAATAACAACCTGAGGGTGAGAGTGAAGGCCATGCAGGAGACTATTGATGCCCAGAAAACCAGACTGACTCAGGTCCTCAGTGACCAGGCCAACCAGGCCCTGGCCAAAGCAGGTAGGACACTATGTCAAAGCTTTTAGCTTAGTACCCTTAAGAACCTCATAAGATATGTTGTTTAATTCATATACTGGTTATTAATACACTGTTTGCTTGTCAATTATTTATTCATTCATTTCATTACCATTATATGGTACAATTGGATTAGTACTGTTAGGCTATCTTCATATTAGCTGCATCGTGTTTGCAGATCATTATGGTTTGTGCAACTACAAAACATATAAAAACCAGTCCTAAGTGTTTGATAAATGCCATGGCAGTTGTTCCACCATCAATTCCACCTGATAGAACTGTCTGCAGCTGTCTGAATTGTATTCTGTCTGCGGCATCTTAGAAATTTGCAAAGGACTGTGGGTGTTTTTGAGAATGCCAAAAGATACCGAGAAGGATCCTTGAAATTTTTTATTAAGGATCCTCAAATTGGGAGCGGTCCTTCGGTGAGATTAGACGGAGTGGCATCTTAAAAACAGCAGCTGTTAAGGATCCTTTCTTGACTTTAAGGAGCATCTAAAGTGTGCTGATGCATTTCACTGTAGTGTGTAATCAATCAATATTTCACAGATGTTAAAAACATACCATTCCAATAGTGAGGCTGATTTTCTCATAAATGAGTCTGGTCTCAAGTTTGACTTGGCAGTTCAGCTATGCCGTGCTACACGCTCGCCATGCAACTGGTGTGAAGCTGTCGTTATTGCAGC
>JBBBVU010000025.1:10216470-10237781 GCA_037177055.1 Atherinosoma microstoma
AGATAAGTGCTTCTGAGGAACACGCAGGGGGCGTATCCCATAGTGAGACATCGAAACGAATGCTATGAATGAGAACATACCATTCCAATAGTGAGGCTGATTTTCTCATAAATGAGTCTGGTCTTAAGTTTGACTTGGCAGTTCAGCTATGCCGTGCTACACGCTCGCCATGCAACTGGTGTGAAGCTGTCGTTATTGCAGCTGCTGCTTGTTTGTGAGAAATTATAACCCAGTCTCAGCTGTAATAGTCTTGAAAATTGATGTTATAAATTATTATTGAAATTCATGTTAAATAAAAATGTTAGCCAGACAACATCTCGAAACTTGGAAGCTGTAAAATTTCTTTGTTGTTTGTTTAGTTTTGTGTATTTCATTAAGCATTTATGGAGCCTCACAAGTTGTAAATTAACCAGTTAACCAGTGCTTTAAACCAATACTACGTCACAGATTCTGGATTTTTAACCGAATACTGATAACAAGCTGGATGGTCCTTCTTCTCCTTGAGCTCAGAGGATTCAGCTTTCATTATTTCCACTTCATTTAATCTCTGTTAAAAGGGCTTTCTGATTGAAGTGAGTGCTTTTAGTCCAAAAATGTTAAAGTACTTCATCTACTTTCAGGTGAGGGTAATGAAGAAATCGGGAATATGATTCAAAACTACATCAAAGAAATTGAGGAGCTCAGGTAAGTACAGAGATTTGGTTTGATTTTATTCATTTCTGCCCAGTTAAAGTAATTTAATCTATAATAAGTTGGTAATAAAACAAATTAAACCACAGGAAATTATTTATTTATAGTGATTGTTCATTAGCAATTTAAAGAAAAAAATTAATTCTGTGTGTCTCTTAGAGCTAAACTTCTTGAGAGCGAAGCAGTGAATGAGAACCTGAGAAAATGTCTGTCCCGGGTCTCCACACGCTCCTCGATCTACGGTGGCCCTGGCTCCTTCCCGTCTGCGGTCCTCGCCCCTGAGAAGGAGGCCAGTGACGTCATCATGATGGCAAAGAAGGACCTGGAGAAACTCAAGAAGATGGAGAAGAAGAAGAAAAAGAGGTAGATTACAACTCTTTTTACTGGCCTGTTTTGTTTTTGATCAAATATTTGTTACCAGTGATATTGATGACAATCTGTGTTGCCATGGCAAGAATATGCTGTGGGAAATTATCCCCTGATTCCCACCCTGGTTTTTCTTTAAAGGAATTTGTACTGGATTTGGGCGAGTCCAGGGTGATGGCCATTAAACATAATGGCTCTCTGACAATATGTGGCTAGATTAGCACAGCGGTTGTTTATACTTATAGCCAATATGGAGCCCTTTGTGGACCTCATGACAAATTAGTATTAACAAGCTATAAACAGTGCAATAGTTGCATTAGTTAAAGATCATGTATAAGAAATATGGATTTGGTATTCTGTTTCTTTAAATACGTAATTATGACTAATAAGTTATTTGTAGTCAGGTTTTAAAGAGAAGTTCCGGTGCTTCTTCATTTTTTGTGTTTTTTTTTCTTTATGTTTTGAAATGCATAAAATTGATTACTATAATAACTGTAATAATTCAGCTATAGATAGGCTGTTTTTGATATTACCAAACTCTTTTTTACCAAAGAACAAAAACAACAAGAAATGAAAGTAGACTATTGTTAATGACATCAAGGGCATGATTTTAGAAAAAAAAATGTAACAT
The DNA here is from genome assembly GCA_037177055.1 of Atherinosoma microstoma. Taxonomy (NCBI): domain Eukaryota; kingdom Metazoa; phylum Chordata; class Actinopteri; order Atheriniformes; family Atherinidae; genus Atherinosoma; species Atherinosoma microstoma. Next base: position 10,218,158 of record JBBBVU010000025.1, read on the forward strand.
GCAATAATATTGTTGAATATTGCAAGAACAATATGATTTGATACGTAACCAAATGCTTTAATATATGATGGTGATCTCAGGTGCTTTCTGTGCACTGATGTTAGGAACATTAGCATTATCCTAGCATCAAAATTGCAAAAATATGAATGTACATTTATATTAATGAGTGTTGCATTCAAGTACTGCTGCAGTTGTGCATGCTACTAATAGAAAATGCACAAATTATTCAAAATGGAAGGCCACCACCCACATGTGAGCTTTGTCTATTTATGTGAGGACTACCTTCAGATCTGCATAATGTCTGCTACATTGCCATAACCAGGATTCATCATTTGAGCATACTGTCTTTGTGAGTCTCTGCATTCACTCAGTCTTTCTTGCTGCTCTGTCCCACTCTCTCTATCCCCTCTGTTGTCTTCAAACTTCCCATTCTTACCCTAAACATCATGACCTGCCCGTTCCTTTCATCTCCCCTGCACCATACCTCACCCTAATCCCAACCGCTCTCTCCGAAGACTGCAGCAAAATGAGGAGAATCAACACCATGAGGCTGAGCATGCCAGGTTTGAAACTTCCCATCCAGAAATGGGTCCAACATGGAATCTAAAACTGATTCAGCCACCAGCGATGAATTAGTGTCCACACAGAAATGCACAGATCCCTTGAAATGATTTCCATTGATTGTTGACCCAAATCTTCCTTACCGAGTTCTCAGATGAACTAATACTAACCTTTTCTGCACCTACAGGTGGTTTACACTCCTGAAGGGAAGCAGTTTTCCTAACCAGCTCTCACCTCTTCTTCTTAACCTTCTATTTCTAGCTGTTAGTCGTCTTTACTTCACACTGAAAGATGCTGATCAGATCTCTTTTTAGGTCATATCTGTTGCTTAAAAAACAAAACAAAAAATTGACTTATGATGTGCAAAAACCATCAGTTTTCAGTCTGCTGTATATTTGGTCAGCATATCTTCGCAGTGTGTGTCAGCCTTTCTTATAACAATGTATGTGATGTAATGTTTTTAACTGTTCATTTTACCATTGTGTCTGTGGCACGATCATTCTTGATGTCCTCCATGCAGTCACAGTGTAATCAATCATTAATCTATACCAATCTCACATCTGCCCCTGATCTAATTGTAACGGTTTGCATGCCCCCTTGATATTCTTTGTAGTGATTTAACTTGTGAACCTGAACCTGGAGGTTGCATTTTGTTTCATTAGGTGTTTTTCTCCCTTTTAGTGCCGTCAAAGATGAGGTCCCAGACAACGATCAGGAAAGAGGCAATGAAGAGGCAGAGGGGGTAGGCGGAGAACACCTCATAGAATGTCTTTTTGCTGTTTCAAGACATTTGTCGCACATTAATTAGTGAGTGGGTGCTTTCAATTCATCAGGAGGGCAGTGACCATGAGGATGGTGAAGATGCATATGGAGAAGATGAGGACTCTGACATGGCAGGAGAAGAGACTTCTGATGAGTCGGACTCTGAAGAACTGGAAGAGAAAGGTAGAATTATATGTGACAGTTTCTGTATGTGCAGCCATTTGGATAAAAAAAAAGTACATCCTTTTTGATTTCTTAGGTTTTATGCGTCAGGACTTGAATCACTGATCTGCCACTTTATTAGGTACTGCTCAATTGCTTGTTAACACAAAAAGCCAATCAACCAATCACATGGAAGCAACTCCATGCATTTAGGCATGTAGACATGCTCCAGACAACTTGCTGAAGTTCAATCTGAGCATCAGAATGAACAATAATGGGAATTTATGTGACTTTGAATGTGGCATGGTTGTTGGTACCAGACGGGCTGCTCTGACAATTTCAGAAACTGCTGATCAGGGATTTTCACACACCCACCTCTGGAGTTTACACAGAATGGTCCACAGCAGCAGTTGTCTTCATGAAAATGCTTCTTTACTGGTTTGAGATGACAAAAAGGCAACAGTTTGCCCAGACTCACCAAAATTGGACAATATAAGCTTTAAAAAGTGTTGCCTGGTCTGACAAGTCTGTCTATTTCAGCTGCCAAATTCGCATGGTAGGGTCTGACTGTATGCATGCCGTCTTTTCCTGGACCATTACAGAAATAAGGATTGAACTTATAATCAGAGTTTGTTGATATGTCTACATGCAGAAAATGTCCAGGCTGATCTGGCAAACATCACCTGTGAGATCGCCATCAAACAAAAGCTGATAGACGAGCTGGAGAACAGCCAGCGGCGGCTGCACACTCTCAAACAGCAATATGAGCAGAAGCTGATGATGCTGCAGAACAAGATTAGAGACACCCAGCTAGAGAGAGACAAGGTGCTGCACAATATGGGTAAGGTTCAAACCAAACCTGATCATTTGAAACCTAAAACTTGAAACTGTTTTTTTTTAATTGTGAAATAGTGGAAGAAACCTGTGTAACACCCATGATCTTTCTTTTCAGAAATGTATATATCTAGCAAATGGTGCTTTATTGATTGTATGTAGAGTTGAAAAATGACATCATGCTCCCTTTGTCCGTCATCAGGTTCGGTGGAGTCCTGTACAGAGGAGAAGTCCAAAAAGATCAAAGTAGAGTATGAGAGGAAGCTAAGCTCCATGAACAAAGAGCTGCATAAACTCCAATCAGCTCAGAAGGAGCACGCTCGCCTACTGAAGAACCAATCACAGTACGAGAAGCAGCTCAGGAAGCTCCAGCAGGATGTGACCGAAATGAAGAAGACCAAAGTAAAACTTTCTGTTTTTTACTCTTTTTTTTAGTTTTTTGTTTTTTAAACACAAACACCCCCTTTTTCAAACTTTCAAACTTTCTTTGTGTCATGTTCATCCACCAGGTGGTACTAATGCGTCAGATGAAGGAGCAGCAGGAGAGGAACAGGGCCACAGAGTGCAGGAGGAACAGAGAGATCGCCACGCTGAAGAAGGACCAGCGCAGAGCAGAGGCAAGGAGGACTGAAACACTTACAGCTGGTGATTTCAGTTATTCATTCACATATTCTTTTTTTTTTTTTTTTACACTTTTTCTCATCTTACAGCACCAAGTGAAGCAGCTAGAGGCCCAGAGGAGACAACAAGAGCTGATCCTTCGCAGGAAGAATGAAGAGGTTAAACATATCGAAGGCAACCATAACAACAACACTGGGTTTGAAACGGCTTCTTTACACTTTATTTTTCAACCCATCATATACAGGTAACTGCTCTGAGGCGGCAGGTGAGGCCTGCCTCTGGGAAAGTCAACAGGAAGTTGAGCTTACCTGAAAATGCTCCGGAGCCTTCGCAAAGAGGGGTGCCTGCAAGGATGCAGTCGTCTGGTGCAAGCGCTTCCAACGGAGCCAGGTGCACCATCTGAGCTTGTTTACCACTCTCATCATGTGCGTCTAATTTCAAGATCACTGACTGAGTCACATGTTCCTCTTTAGGAGTTCTCCGATGCGGATAGGAAGTATTTACATTAACAGGTCAGCCAGGGCAAAATGGCAATCTCTAGAGAGACGTGTCAGTGACATCATCATGCAGAAGATGACCATATCCAACATGGAGACCGATATGAACCGACTGCTGAAGGTAGAGTACTGTAACGCTGAAAATACGGGACAAGATTTGAGACATAAGGTTCTGACTCCTTTCCTTCATTTCTACTCTCCAGCAACGGGAGGAGCTGACCAAGCGTAAGGAGCGGGTTTCCAGGAAGAGAGAAAAGATGGCGGCAGACGGGGCAGATGCCGACCGCTCACTGGCTTCCCTAAATGAGGAGCTGGAGTCTCTGAGCGCAAACATCGACTACATCAACGACAGCATCGCCGACTGCCAGGCCAACATCATGCAGATGGAGGAGGCCAAGGTAAAAGATTTATCAGTCACGTTACTCCTTTCTAAACCCATTATGGGTTAAAGTCAATGTGCAATGCCTGATAAATGAAGGTAAGTAAGAGAGCCTAGATTTTATTAATGGTTACTCAGAAACAATAATCAATTCTTCATAAGTTAATGCATCCAAGGATAAAAAAGAAAAATTCACAAAAGTACAAAGTGGTGCCACAGGCTGTTCACCCTCGCCTTCATCTTCCTATCCTCTCATTTTTTTTGACTGGGAGTGCTGCAGATGCGAGGAATTGAGGGCGGGGTTTATCTCTTTTCCTGATAGCTATTCCAGTGTTTCCCATGATAAAGGAAGCATTTAATGTATTTTCTTTAGCAGTTAAAGAATTTGATTAGCTCTTTATCATGACTTGAATGAATGAATTCATTTATTTTCAAACAAAAGCCATATACAAAAAGAAAAAAAAGAAAGAAAATTAAAAAAAAGAAGAAAAGAATAATAATGATATTGCATAATCAAATCATAATATAAAGAAGTTCGAAAAGCAGTATATTTTGAAAACACATCATGTCCACTGACTCTAGATTAAATATATTATTCTGGGTTGCAGGAGGAAGGAGACACTGTGGATGTGACTGCTGTCATCAGCTCCTGTAATTTATCGGAATCTCGCTTCCTCTTGGACCATTTCATGACTATGGCCATCAATAAGGTAACACCTGCACCTCTTGATTGGGTGTCATTATTGTCATTGTTTGCATTCACAAACTGTCCACAGATCTGGCCAGGGCACTGTATTACTCCAGTTTTCAGGCTAGAAACTTCTTGCCAAAGCAGCGAGACGTTAAGGCACAACTTGGGGAAGTGAAAAAACATTTCTTCAACATTTTCAGTTTTCAAAACCAGTCTAGCCTCCATTACTCTCAAACAGACATCACTTTATTGATTCCATTACAACAGTCAAACATGGTGAGGGCAGCATCATTATATGGTGAGGGCAGCATCATTATATGGAGATGTTGTTCTGCAACGGAAGCTTCAAGACTTGTGAGGAAAAAGCTAAAGATAAACTCATAAAAATGAAGAACAGTCTGAGTAAAAACATTTTTCATCCACTCCTGATCTCAGGCAGAAATGAAATTGAACATTTCAAGAAGTCAAGTTATAACAAAAGGTGGAAATTTTAAAAGAACCTTGATTGGACTTTTTGTTATATTTGCTGTTAGTCATACAACCACATCTCCACCATGCTAATCCAGCACAGATCTTAATGTTTTTTGGGTTTTTTTGGTGGGGGGTTATCACTTATGATGCCAGTATCTTTCCGTTTTGTATGGATCTGCTTGCTGGTTTTATAGCCGGTTGCAGTAGCACCTCGTTAATGGTTTGTTTGTCCTCATCTTGCTTTCTTTGTAGCCATGGCTCCTTCTGAAATTAGATTTAATGAGACTTTAAATGAGGAAACCTGATTGAATTAAGTCTTTATTACATTAGACCACACTAGATTTGATGAAACCTAATTGGTCCAGTGAGGAAATCCGGTCAACCCAGGAGCAAAGAACAAAACAAATAGCACACAGAAAGGTAGAAGTAATGACAAGACGATGCTAAGACTCTGAGGCTTCATTTTTGTTTTATTATAGAATAGATTATCTTTTTAGAAGGAGAAAATAAAGAGTATAAAGAGTGCTGTGATAAGCAGTTTGCTCTGTTCATTGTTAGGGTCTGCAGGCAGCTCAGAAGGACTCCCAGCTGAAGGTGATGGAAGGCAGGTTGAAGCAAACAGAGATAAATAACGCCACTCAGAACCAGCTGCTGTTCCACATGCTGAAAGAGAAAGCCGAGATTAACCCAGAGTTGGACGCCCTGTTGGGCAGCGCTCTGCAAGGTAGGAAACACCTGCAAAAATCGATACAGGTCTCAGCATGACGAGCACAATCACCCTTTCAATCATCTTTTCTTTATCCAAGTGGCTGCACTTGATTTTGCAGGCTTCGATTTCCGATCAAATGGCCAGTAAATTCTCAGAAAAGCAAAAATCGTTGCTTGCAAATGAAAGTGAAGCCATTTTTACATCTTTTTGAGTTTGATTTTGATTTGATTTCTGTTTGTTTTCTCTGTTGTGTTGCTGTGAATTCAGAGTTAGGGTACCTGTTACCAGGTGAGTAAAAGATGCATAGCTATGTGACCATGGCTGAGAGATGAGGCACATGCACACTACATGATTTTCCATCAAATGAACCTCCACTTTACGAAATCTTAAATGAATAAAAGTCCAATGAACTTTTTGCATATGAGTGTATAAATATTTCATTTGGATGCATTTTTGCATCACATATACTGCTTCCAGAGGCAAGGCCTGAATTTTCTCTAATTGTTTTCCCATATCAAAGCAGTTTTCATCAGGTGAATTAAAGTTTAACATGTCTACATCAAAGGTTAAAAATAGAAGAAATCTTGTAGTGTGCATTTCTATTAAACTAACCAAGTTCGAGTAACTGTGCCATGATGTGCATGACGTGTCGTTCCACCCGTTATCCCCACCTTATCAGGATGATGGTCACTAAAACTTAACAGCAGTTAAAACCTGAGCTGATCATACCTCAGTGCTACAGTCTTGTGTACAAAGCAGTTTGTTTCTGCTTTTCTGTGTTTGTATGTTTTGTCTCTTTCATGCCTTCTCTGTTCATCCCATACCCAATTATCCAGTGCTAGACTTGGTGACCCCTGACTTTGTTGTGAACGGCTGACGCTGACATCGTTGTTACGCTGCAATGTTCAGCTTTTTGCTCTATTTTTATTTTATTTTTTTAAAGAAAACATGTCAAAGAATTAGACATGCACATTCATTGTATGCTTATGAGTGTGTGTGTATATGTGTTTCCCAGGTGCAGAAAATGGAGATGACAGCAGTAGCGATGAGTCCAACCCCAGCCCAGCCACAGATGGCAGGTGAATACTACGGTGTCCCTGAGGGACAAAAGACAACCACATTAGAAAAAAAAAAAAAACCCGTCTTGGATTGATAACACCATTTAAGGCTTTACATTCACTCATGTGACTTTCTTGCTGCTGCAGTACTGTATGTACGGTCTCAATTACCAGGGCTTAATGAGACCCTTTGGAACCAGTCTTCGTTAATGCTATTAATAACACCCGTGCTTCTCCTGCTGCAGAGTAATAAGGCAAAATGCATGCTGTGAAAAGGGCTGATTAGATTACTAGTTCGATGTTTCATTAAAGAATACTTTTTGAGTACAATATTTCATGGTTAACTGAAGTAGAATCTATACCTCCTCAGTAATAGCATGCAAGCATTTGGTTGGTGTAACTGACTTCACATAACTTCCTGTTTTTCAGCACACTGGCATCAGATTTATTGAAGTTATGTGGTGAATCCAGACCAAGAAGCAAGGTGGTGAACCTTTTCTTTCTAGATCTATACAGCTCAGTAGATGCTTGTTTTTTATTGTTTTGAAAATCAAGCGGTAATCGTTCCAAAATATTCTGGTCCATCAGGCTCGAAGGCGGACCACCACTCAGATGGAGCTGCTTTACGCTAGCAGTGGGGACTTATCCTGTGAATCCCCCACTGGAGAGTTCTCGGCTCCTCTGCTGCCCCTCACAGAGCGACTGGAAGCGCCGGCAGACGTGCAGGGTCACTCGGCTGGTCAGACCCCTAACCGAGAGCAAACCGTTTCCCCATCTGCACTGTCTGCCAGGCCAGCTGGCATGTAAGTGTAGAAACACTGGGGTAGACCGGAACATCCAGAAATATATTGGAAAGTTATTGATAAAAAATGATCATTCAATACCCCTAAGCTTTTTTTCTAAGCTACCAAAATGTGACCAAATGCTTCCTGACACTTTTGATATCCTCAGTTCTGGATCCAGGTCGCCTACAGGGATCGAGAGGAAACAGCTGGAACGTTCACCACTTAACCGCAGGAGGATCCAAGAGAAAGGATCCACAATGTCACACATCCCAGCACCTTCACACACACTTCCATTAGGAACGACAGAAACTAAAACTAAAGGCAGCGACTACAAATCCCTGTGAGTTATGATTTGTACAGATGCTAGTTTCTCAAACAGTCCCAACATTTTGGTTTGATGTATGTCTGTAATTTATGATGGTATTCACATCAGCCTTCACTTGATTTTAATTTTATGCTGACTAGTAACTGCATGCCAACTCTGAAACGTTTCATGCAAGTTAATGTGTCATTAACTTAGAAGCTTCTGTTTTTCATCCCCAAATGATCAAGATGAAACCACGTGTACACTAACTATGTAGCTTCCAGCTCTGCAAGGACTCCCTCGTTTACCAACTTTAAATCATTACCCGCTTCTTACACCTGTTGAGGAGTAATTATATCAGACCTTTATGATTGACATGAGTTTGTTCTGTTTTCTCAGGTTGGAGGAATCCCCTGTATTTGAAGGCCACAGGTAACCCACATCTTTTAAGCATTTTATCCCAAGCTAATGCTGCTCTATGTGTTTATTACACCTGCACATCATTCTTTCTATTACATCACTTTAATCATTTACATTTTTTCTGTTTTATGCTTTAAGTCTTCATATTTTATTTTTGCTTTATAAAACCTTGGGTTGCAGTTGCATTTGAGAAAGGGCTATTTAGAAAAAGCTGAGCTGAGTTAGTGAATGATAATGAAATTGGAACATAAAACAGTTGTGAAATGTTTTCCTTGCGTAACATGTATTTCAGAGGTGTGATCAATCCCGTGACAGCTCCTAAGAATAGCCGTGGGGCCAAAATCCAGTGCGTCTACGTAGCTGAGGGGCACACGAAACCTGTTCTTTGTGTAGACGCTACAGACGACTTGCTTTTTACAGGGTCTAAAGGTAAAACCTGATAATGGGATTGCTGCCTCTGGCATCACTCCTTATGTTTGATGTAGTCCCATTCTGTTTAACACATTCTGGTACACTTACCAGAACTTATATTTACAATATGCTTGCCTCAGATCGTACGTGTAAAGTCTGGAACTTGGTGACGGGTCAGGAGATTATGTCTCTAGCAGATCACCCCAGCAGCGTGGTCTCTGTCAGGTACTAGTTTAATTGTTTTGAAATCACAGTATGTGGCGTTAATATTTGTATTTGTAAATAGTAATTCTTTTTTTTTTTTCATTGTTAAAATGTAGGTACACTTCAAGCCTTGTCTTCACCGTTTCCACTGCTTACATCAAAATATGGGACATACGTGACTCTGCCAAGTGTATTCGCACGCTCACGTAAGGAATCAATCACATACAGCCAACATGGGAAAATTAGTTTAAGTGCATCATAAGGAATTTATTGTGAATTTTTGGGTTATTCAGGTCTTCAGGCCAAGTGAGCTCAGGGGACACGTGTTCCTCTGCCAGGAGTTTATCTATCCCTCCAGGAGAGAGTCAGATAAACCAGATCGCCCTCAACCCCTCTGGTTCCTTCCTGTATGCTGCTGCTGGCAATGCTGTCCGCATGTGGGACCTTCGCAAGTATGACAAAGATTTGAGTTTTAGTTGTGTAAACTATTTATCACATCACTAATTTTAAAAAAAAAAGAATTAACATATGCTTGTCTAAGATGAATAATTCAACCTCTTCTTTCCTTAGATTTGTATCTACAGGAAAGTTGACCGGCCATTTAGGGCCTGTCGTGTGTCTAACTGTTGAAAAGTTAGGACATGGACAGGACATGGTGCTCACCGGCTCCAAAGACCATCATGTCAAAGTAGGAAATTGCACACACAAATACGGGCACATGCATTTTTCCAGAAAGTGCAATAACAATCAGATCATGGATATTTGTGCCTGCTTTTCCAGATGTTTGAAGTGGCCGAAGGTGCTCAGGGTAGCATCGCCTCCTGCCATTCTTTTGACCCCACACACCAAGACGGTGTGGAGTCTCTGGCTGTGCATGGAGATATTTTCTATAGCAGTTCTAGAGATTGTTATATTAAGAAATGGGACTTGACCAGTAAAAAGCTTTTACAGGTAAGATGATAACACTGGTTCTTGCTAATGAAGTCGATGTATTTAAAAAAACAAAACAAGCAAAGACGCAGTATAAACTCTAACAGTTGGTTGTTTCATCATCCAACAGTCAGTCAGTTCCCAGGGAGACTGGGTTAGTGCTCTTGGTGTGGTGCCAGGTTCCCAAATGCTGCTCAGTGGGTGCAGAGGAGGGCTGCTGCGCCTTTGGCACACCAACTCATTAGCACCCCTTGGTGAGGTCCTGGGGCATGACAGTCCAATTAACGGGCTGGCTACCAACAGCACCCAAATGTTCACTGCCTCTGAGTAAGTCACAAAATGTATTCATCTGAATTGGAAGTTTGTGGTCCTAGCATATAAAACTTAATTGTTTCATCTAATTCTACCTTTTGTAGATTAACCTTTTAATTTTTTTTTGTTTTTTGACAGTGATCGCACAGTTAAAATATGGGAAGCCAAAGGATCTCTGGAGGATGGAATTCACTGAGAGCTGATTTCTGGCACTCATTAATGCAAGAATTATCCACTGGCCAATAATCTAATCTAAACCGAAAAGACAGTCTATGTGGAAGGATGATGTTGGTTTTTGGCCAAAACTTTGCTTAGATATTGCCGATTGCCCGCTTATGCTCAACAGCGATCGACGTCAGGGATACCAAATCGGATGCTGTTTGTTACTGTTATTTTAGGTCAAGACAGATCAACAGTGGAGCCTCTTCAGTTTCAGGTGGAACTGCAACAGGCTTTAATAACTGCTCAGCATTCAGCATCACAAGACAACATGGATAAATCTATGCATCTGCTGAACTTTACCCAGGCTACTAAGAAGAAGAAAAAGTTTTGGTGAGATGCTTTGCTCTCTAACATCAGATTTTCATCAAAACCTTGAGTGTTGAAATGTATCGTGGAGATCCTCTGCTCCAGCCTCAGCAATAATTTTTTTCCATGTGTTCATATAATGTGTGGAATGTCCTGTCTTCCTGGCTTTGTTGCACAGGTCATTTAAGGTGTGTGTGTGTGCGCGTGTGTGTGTGTTTTCTCAGTTATCATGGACCAAACGACTACTGAAATTCTCACTACGGAGCTGTTACTGCCAAAACATGTGGGAAGAAACTGGAATCTGATTGAAATTGAATGGTTAATCTGGTGGCTAGAGTGACGTAGCTAGAATGCAAACCCCACTGTTTTGTTCTCACGTGTGATTAAATAAATTCCTGCAAACTGGATAAATGGCACATTGTGATATGTAAAAGGTAAATTGCAGTCACGAAGTCAGATTGGTATTGATTCAACTTTAGCTAATGTGGTTATTTCTTATTTTAGTTTGCTGGGCAGCACACTGGTGGGCTTGCTAAACTTTATTGGACAGGTGGTCAAAGATAGCTGGAATAGCAAGATTAAAAGCTGTAACAATGCAGACATCTAGGTTGATTCCTAAACTTATAACGGTGTTATTTCCAACTAAATTGACAGTGCTTATGTCATTAGCGGTGAACTGTATGTACAGGAACACTATGAGGTATACTCTTTGCAAAAGCACCTTTTCCTGAAATATGTTGATGTTTCTACAATAAAATCATGTGATGAGTTCTTGTTCTGTTCTCCATGTATACCGTCTTCTGCTGTACTTGTAATTGTAAACTGCTCACATGCTGGAGTTTAAGCATGTCTTTGAAATGTATCTAAAATGCTCTTATTTATTTTTTCATAGATTTTTCTTTTAGGTTTCATTGTGTCTTTGTCAGCGGTTGATTGCGAGCTCATTTTTTCTAATGTCTCTGATGTCTTGGTGTTGAAGACGATACTTTGCACAGAATTTATTGGATGGATTTCTTCATTATCAGAGGTTTTCTGTATTATCAGTGCCTGGAATAAATCCTGAATTATGTGTCATGACTGTTAAATCACCACTTGATTAATGTGGACTATTCTCATTTAAAAAAAGGTCAGGTAAACATTTACACCACGAACTACTGTATTATTACATTTTATTTAAAAATCCCTTGCTGCTCTGGTTTGGATTTCGGAGGTAACGACGATAATGTCAGTGGGACAAAAATCACTGCACTGAAAAATCAATTTGTCAAATTAGTTTTGCCTTCATGGTCTCACAAGATGGACCAAAATACATTAGTTACACATGCTGATTTTCTGTCCGATTGATGGGTCAAGTTGTTGAGTTGCAAGTATTGCTAATTCATAATGAATCTGATAGGCTGCTTGAAATATGAAGTCTCCTAATTTTAGTTATATTGAAATTTAACTGTAAATCTGCTCTTGTGTAAATATGTTTTCCTCCTCCGGATTCTTTTGTGCACAATTTCATATGATTGAAATTTTAGATGCAGCGTGAAAATAAATGAATAGTAATGTATCCAAAATGGTTTATTATGGTGTAACATCTTTTTTTTAACTGTGTATTTCTGTGTGGTGACCACATGGTGGTAGTACTGTATCACGATGACGATTAATTGTTTAAGAATAGGAAAAAGACTACTTTTGTGGTCGTGATCAATTTGTTTCAAGGATGTGTTGAACGTGATCATGAAGTTCTACTTTAAGCATCCCTTACATGAAATGCATATATAGTGCAGTTACTGCTCTGACTTTATTTCTGGGCCCTGTCGTTCTTGCTAAATCGTGTTTGGTCTGTAGTTTGTTTTGTTCCTTTTTAAAATGAACGCAACAAAATCTTATGAGATTAACTAATATAGAAGATGAGCTGAGACAAAGAGGGGTGAAAAGGGGGTAAGAAACTCCCCCTCAAGACAAAAAAACGAATGTGAACAATGATGTAAGGATCAATATTTAATGCTCAGCTCTTCTGAAAACAGATGAGTGGTAATTGGCCTCAAGACAGGAGAAAAGTAATGAAATGAAACGAAAAATACTTTATTTATCCCTCTTAGAGGGAAATTATTGTTGTAGCAGAGTTTTTTTTTTCTTTTTTTAAAAATAATAATAATAATGATGATACAAACAATTAAATCAAAGTCGAAGATAGGGCCTTGTTCCGGAAATTCCGAAAATTAACTGAGTGCTGTCTCACACTGCCTATGAGTGCTCTTTTGGACCCTCACCCTATTCTACTTATAGTACTACTTGCAGTAAGTGCTTTCAGGTGATATAACTTGCCAATACATCCATCTGTTTGACATGGCATCACTGATCAGGGCATTAGTCTTTATTGCATATCCATGGTTTTAAAGGCTGGATGCAACACAGGTTCACATTTATTATGCACTGGACTAAGTAGTCAATGAACACTATTGCACTGATCCGATGTTAAAGGTCTGGAGCCTGTTTATCATACACTGATATAAAATTTGAACACAACTGATACTTTTAACATGCTATTTAGTCATTCATTTATTGATGAAAAATATCCAATATTAGCAATAAGGTTGTGAACCTCTCCTTTGAGGTGAGGTTCACAAACTTAAAAAGTTCTAATGAGCTTAAAAGTCACATTGGGAATAACCACCATTATTCTGTAGCACAGCCTGATTCCTTTAAGACAAGCTTTCTTGGAATTTCTTTAAGAGTTCCTCAGGAATAATTCTCCAGTCTTCTTGAACCACCTACCAGAACTCTTTTTTTTTGGGATGTTGCTGCATTTTGTTTTTTTGTGTCATTTGGCTTACCTCAGCCTTTTCTGCCTGTTGCCTCTCTATAAGAATGGCTCTTTGACAGCCACCCATTCACGTAGACCATTTCTTATCAACTATAGTGTGTATGGCATGGCTGTAAGTGGGAAATCTACTCTGTAAAAAAAATAGAATTGTTGCCCCTTTCTTCTGGAGATCTAGGACTAGTGGAAATCTAATCTTACAGCTGGGATGTTGGTGACAATTTGGATGGTTAGATGACCAATCAACTTTTTGATCCCTTGAAGAAAAGAAGTACACACCTGAGAGAATGAGAAATCATGTCATTGGACCAAGGAGAGAAATTTGCATTGGACCTAAGTACAAAACAGTTTGACCCACTTGTTTTATTTGGTTCTGCTTATCTTTTTCTAGGTTATATATAAGGAGAAATACATAAAAATGTAATGGCTTCATAAACTCTTAAACACCACTGTAAATCAGAGCAAAGATTGGCAGTAGCAAGGAAACCCTAATCTAGGAAAGTCTGGAATTTGAGTGAATTGATGTCAAACACACCATTTTGTATCTTTCATTTTCTATTCTTAAATGTTCTTAAATTCTTAAATAAAAATGTTGAAAACAAGCCAAAAAGAAAGAGAGAAAAGAAGAAATGAAAAGTTAAAGTTTTAAAGGGATTTACCTGCTGGAATTTATCCTGTTCAGGTACATCAACCTCAACCATGACGTTGCCAGGCAACCACTGGAGATCCCCACAAAGACATTTGATTGATGTGGTTTATAAAAAATTGTTTCAAAACATTTGGCTTAATACTAAATGGACAGACATGAGAGGATAACCATTACCATTCAAACTGAAATGTTCATCCAATATTAACCCACTGTAGGTGTTTTCTTGATAGAAATAATCAACTATGAGAAACACAGGTTCACTTTTTCAAATGTCAGACTTTTTGAACTTAATTAAAAACAACATTTTCACAGTATGGCCAATGTGGGCTGGTATTTTCATTTCCAGTCTAACTGTAGTGATATGTGATGAGTGGATAATTTACCCCTCTCTAATCTGTTCAGTGAATATTGATTGATGATGCGTGGGCCTAACCACATGCTGTACTTTCACAGTCAAATCTGTCTATTTAAGGGGATTTTTACAGCTATAGGTGCTCTACTTTTACCCCAAGATAAGAATCAATAGCATTTAAAATGTTCAAGGATTAAATTTTGCTTCATCTGGTTTACCTTGTTCTCTCTTCTGGAAATCATTATTATTGTATTACTAACATTTAGAATATTCTGCTTTGCAACACTTGAGCATTTGCTTCAACCTGCAGCGTAAAAAAAAAAGAAAAAAGATCGCTTTTCAATTCTTAAAATTTAGCCAGAAATAAAACCCAAAAAACTGAATAAGTGACAACATACAGCTGCAGACTGAAACCGTTTTTAAAAAAAGAAAAAAAAGAAAAGAAAGAGAGATGGTGTTTGGAAAAGCAGATAGAGACAGCCAAGTATTAGTTAAAGACGTTTTCCCAAGCAGCAATGAGGCTCAGGAGGACAGGGTCAGTATTCACCTCCCCGGCTCCCGTTTTTAAACATCTACAGAATAAATGTTGCCAAAAATACCGCCAGAACTGATGAGCCGTGATACTGCTGCCTGCTCTCTAAATTTGAAATACAGAAATCAACCTTTGGACCCTCTCTGAGGATCTGAGTTATCGAGCAAAACAGATTGGAAAGACCAATATTTTTAATCTGCTTGTAAAAGCGTTTTAGCATGAAATTACAGGAAAGAAATCCCATCTGTGTTTCATTCACTGGTGCACGTGTTGTTGCAACAAAGACCAGCAAGAGAGGAAAACAGACTAAGCAGAAAATCCTGAATGAAGGTGTTTTAACAGGTTGGGAGAGGGGGGTTTGTAAGTTAGAGGGAGATATATCTGATCGTGTGCAGGTCAAGTGTGTGCTGTTGTTGACAGAAAGGAGCTCTTGAAATTGAATCATCTGTTGCAGATCTCTCCATATAATTGCAGTATTAATTGTGTAAGTGTCACTGCCAATCATTTCCAGAGGGCTCTACGGCTCGACTCAAGCAGAGGAGACTGAATTAACACATCATAGAGGATCATAGCGATCTAGGTGTTAAACAACAGGGCAAAACTGCAAACGAAACATGCTGCAGATTGGTGTTTAATGCAGTTTGCAACTGGCCGGACCTGGATCAAATTTGTAATCACCTTGTTGGCAAAGTTTGAATAACTGTCACAGTTTATGCCTACTTTTAAATGAAAATCATTTTTATTATCTTGCAGATCAAAACAACTTCTTAAAACTTCCAGTAAACATCGAGTACAGACGCCATATGTGACTAAATGCAGTCCCAAACCACTTTGGTTCACAATTTGGGAATCAACCTTCATTTAAGACTCATTGAAATGTAAAATCCTGGTCAAGGCAGCAGCAGTAGCAAGCCATCCCATGCCTTTTAATGGCGCCATATTCATGTTTTTTGCTTCTTTATTTATTTTTTATGTGTATTAGCTATAAATGACGAGAATCACACAGCCCTCTTAAAACGTATTCCAATGAGAAATAAAGAAATTTACATGGGTTGTATGAAGCGTGGAAGGATTGTTGGGTGTATGTTGATAAACTGGAGATGAAACTGTTGTGCAGTGATTAGCATATTTATATGACAGCAATAAAGTATCTGGTTGGAATCACGGAAAATTCCTTAAGCAGTAACCCAGTACACAGAATTGATAAATAGATATGATATGGACAAAGGGTGCATTGATATACCACGGTTCTACTTAGGATGTAGGTGTTTTTTTTTGTTGTTTCTGCTATTGTGTATGAAATTTGTGGAAGAAATGCATTGCTGTACTGTACGTCAGCTGTGATTCATTACGTTTACTCATCTGGGAAGGTCCACTGTTTGTTTGTGTCTCTGTCTTTCTCAAAGGAAGAACCCAAACAGATTTCTTGTACTTTAATAACAACTGCAAAGGAGGGTAGCACTCTTTTCAGGATCGACTCTCAAATTTATTAAGAAGAATATTATAGGACACAGGTCATGCTCATCTTCTTTTTTTAAATCACACTATGGCTTAAATATGACATATTATTTCATCTTGAAGGGAAAAAAAATTACATCTCTTCCTAAAAGGCTATTTCATTTATGATCATAGTAGTGATTTATGTGGGTAATGAAGGCGATACTTTAATATTTGTGTGTAGTAATTACTGTAGCCTGTAAAGGACTGTATTTCTAACAAATGGCCTCATGTTTAATTCATGCTCAGGGAGTCAGCTACTGAATTATGATTACTGGATATCAACATTCCTGCAGCATGGGATGAAAAAAATGTGTGTGCATCTGCATCACTGAGCCGTTCTTGACCTGTGTGGTGCTGAGGCGTGTGGCAATATACGCCATACGTATGCTTGTCTCAGTGAGTGTGCGTTCATTTATTTATTTTTTGCAATCAATCTACAAGGGAACTCACCCACCCCACTCGCCCACATGGACATGGGGTGGTGGCATGATGTTTGCCCAAAGGTGCTGTAATGGTTTTCACCACCCATGCCACACATCAAACCCAGGGTGTGTCAGCGTGTGTGTGAGACAGCTATATTTAGAGATGTGGTCAGCCAGTGAACACACTGAGTAATACCGGGATGCGTCATTTTAACATCCAGTGAATCTTATCATCTCAGCATCAACTTACACAAACACACAGACCCATGCAACATACGCTACATATACTAAGCAATTAAAAAATGGCAGAAGATGAGACTTTCACCTTTAATCCGAGGTACTGCAAGTAACACATGTTCTTTCTTTTTCCCTTGGTGGCTTGGAAACTATTGTAATACGTTCCTTTGTGTTGTTGTTTACTTGCAAGCAAACGCAGGTCAAAGAACATAGTATCTGCTTTATTTCTAGAGATAACACACAATCTTTGATAAGCTCTGACAAACAGACTAACAAGAAAATAGTTCAAAGTGCTATAAGCCTTTTTTGGAAACGCAGTGTCCTCATAATGTGCCTCTTCTCCTTATCCCTTCACATTCATCATGGTGTCACTCTATTCTCTGCTAGCGGAGGCTCTCCCCTTTGGTTAATTAAATCTGATGCCTATCCTCATGGATGAGCCTGTAAAAAAAAGAGAGGAGGGAGGGACAGTTATTGATGTTTCATTGCAAAGGTTAGAAATAATACTAATCTCCTCATTGACTGCCGAGAGTGAATTTTGATGCTACACGCAGGCATAAAATGTAAAGGATTACAAGAAAGAGTGAAAATGAGCAAACACTCTTGAGGGACTCGAACTGTAAAAGACTGAAATATGTTTGTGGATGTTTTGAGAGGTTCCGTGTTATAATTCCCTTGTGAAACAAATGGAATATCTTATGATTTATAATGCTTGAACAAAACCTCAAGCCATGAGTTGTTGAGATGAGATGTTTTGAATCGATTAGTGTCCCGTGCGGGACAACGGGTGGCTTTGGAGGAAAGCCAAAAATGATGCCTCCAAAAATGATCCTGTTAGCATAGATGATAATAGTGCCAGGTATATAAGGAATTTTCTTATTTAAAAAGGGAGAACATTTATAGTTTTGTCTCTACTAAGATTTTTAGATGAATTTTGAAGTAGAGCATAGGCACAGGATGATGTAATTCACATGAACATAAAACAAAACAAAAACGCAAATTCTCAATTTTTAAGAGTTTTGATGCTGACTCAAAGCGGTTTATGCCATTTTCTAATGTGCAGTAGAGTAGATGAAAATACCAAAAGAAGATCAGCTCTGATGTAGTTAACATCACAAGTTTGTCAGAATCTGGCAATCTTGATTTGAGCCACAATGATCCAACTGCAGAAAAGCTATAGCCTGTGATAGGTGCTTATAGATCAATCCAATAATCTGCCAAGTATCTTTTGAAAATAAAGGACCTTTTCTTCACAATATGCATTAAAGACTTATGTAATCACCAAGGAACAAATCACATCTAGTATCAAAATCTGGAACTAAGACCTTAAAGCAGAACTTGGTAACTTTGGGAAGAAGGTAAACTTAATTTGAGGAAATGACGTCTCCTCTCCCCTTCCATCTCTGCTAGGTTGTAACTCCACCTCTGCAAGGAGAAGTTTTGGAGGCAGAGCTTGGACTAGTATGTGGGCTAGTAATCACTTTTTAGAAAAGGTAATAATTACATCTGTCTTGTGCATGAGATAGCTACCAGTATACTGACATTTTCAGCATGTATGGCAAGTTATTTCTACTCTAGTTACCAAGTTGTGCTTTGATGGTGCACTCCAGTGACTTTAAGCAGCAGAGAATTAGATGTCTTGTGACACCAAGACCCACATTTCTGTGCAAATATGTATCATCTTGGATCCTGCCTGGTAAATGCCAAGATCTCAACCCTTTTACTTTGTTATGATATCTGTACTGTACAAATTAGTTGTCACCAAGCCTGACCGGAAATAACCTTGACATCATTAGGGGCTTAGCATGCATTTTTGCCCCAGGCAAAAGGTTTATCCGGCTGTGGAAGATGTGGTAAAGGGTGTTTCGTGCCAACAGCCCACATTGGAATGAAGCAAATTAAACTGATCTGAATAAGTGCATTGAAGGCAGGAGGGTGGTGGTAATGTGCGCGCATATGTGCATACACAACACAGTCACGTGCTCAGGAAAGACTTTTCATGATAAATCTATTCTATTTGATTTATTGGTGATTGTGTCATTGTCATTACTTCCAGTCCAATAAATGTGAAGCTACTGAATCTAAATGAGCTCAACAGAAGTCAGTTGAACTGATGTAAAGTGAGGGGGCAGAGAGAAAGAAAAAAGGGGGAAGTGTAACAGAGAGGGAAAAACGAAAGGGGAGAGATGGAAACAGATGAACAGACACACACACAGAGGAGGAAGAGAGGGAGAGAAGGAGAGAAGTGACATCACATCTCATCTCCCAGCCCTTCTCTCCTCTCCTTCTCGGGGGCACCTTTGCTCCACTTCTCGCCGAGGAGGCGCACGCACAGTTTCTCTTTTTCCTCCTCCGTCGCTCGTAAAAAAAAAAAAAAAAAAAAAAAAAAAAGGGGGCTGAACAACGGCAAAGGAAAAAAACCAAAACAACCAAAAAAAAAAAAAACATTGACACCCTAAACAAAAATTTCCCAAACCTGGG
>JBBBVU010000025.1:10237881-10256087 GCA_037177055.1 Atherinosoma microstoma
TTTCTTTTTCGGGGGGACCTTTTCTTCACTTTTTGCCGGGGAGGCGCACGCACAGTTTTTCTTTTTTCTCCTCCTTTGCTCGGAAAAAAAAAAAAAAAAAAAAAGGGGGCTGGACAACGGCGAAGGAGAAAAGCCAAAACAATCAGAGAAAAAAAAAATATTGACACCATGAACAACAGTTTCCTAAACATGGCGTCGATAGGCGACTTCGACTCCCTCAACCCGTCTATTCCTGCCACCAAAGTTGAAATCACGGTGTCCTGCAGGTAGGAGAATGTCTGTTTAACCTGGCTCTATTCTTGACAGGGCTTACGGAAAAACACCGAGCTGCAATTTCACTTGCACTCCCAACTCCGACCAAGTTTCTCTTTAGTCTGTTTCTTGCTGTTTTTCTACCCTCCACAGTATCGAAGACAACGTGTTAAATCTCACAAATTGACGCTACACCTGTGACGTGGACGTTGAATAGTGTCGGTGTCTGGACAGTTAAAGCGCGAGTGACACTCCAGTTTGACACTTTTCTTGGACTTTAACGCTGTTTAAACGAGTTTTGAGAAGTGAAAGAAATGAGAATCTAAACACAGGAATGTAACAGCCAAAGCTAATGCTATGCATTAACGATATGAGATTTTAAACAGTCTTGGAGCACTAAAGTCGCGCTGCTGTACCTTAATTAGACAGTTTTCAGCCTCAGCTGTTGTAAACATCCCAGGAAGCAGAGTATAGGCTACCTGTAGTAGCGGTTTATTTGCCATTTTCTTGCGCTCCTAAGTTTGAATGCTGGTTTTGACACTTAACAGTGTTCTAGCTGCTAAATTAGGAGCTTTTTCTATTCATCCAGTGGATTTTCCTCCATGCATAGACGCAGACAGACATAGAGGATGTGCTTTATTTTTCAAAGTGTGGTGATTCCACGGTGGGCTGCTGGCTGTACGCTGTTAGTCATGTGTTGTTGGAGCCCCACTATAACGGAGTGAAATCCATGAGACTGGATTGTGTTGTCTTCTACCATGACTTAACACACCTGTTTACAGTTGACACAGTGTAATGTCACACCTCTGAGGGTGCACTGTGCAATCTGCTGCGAATAGTACCAATATATTCCAACTGCAGTGTTACAGTCATACTGTAAGTAAACTGGCACTACACTGTAAATGTTGCCCCTGCACTGATGAGTGAAAATGAGCTTATTGTACTAATCAATACATTTGGATGGGGAAATCCAATTCACTTGGAGCTTAACAGAAATCTTTTAAGAAAGGGTGAACATTTTTCAGCCCTGTAATGGGAACAGTTTGATATTTCCCAGAAAAAAGGACATTCCTTCTCAGGCTATGAAACAGTGCTTGTTCATGTTGATGCTGGGTGTCCTACATTGTAATGGTTTTTGGCTTAGACATTATAAACTAAATGTTGCTTAACTATCTAGGATTTTCAGATTTTTTGCAGACATAATTAAACTTTATTTGATGTTCTCTGTTCCAGTAAACTAGTTAAGGCTGTTTAAGTCATGAAATTTGATTTCATAGTCGTACTATAAATTGTGTGTAACAGTTTCTCTTACTGTGTTAATTTGATCCCTCTATTAAGATACTGTATAAGCCAAGTGATATTTTAATAAAGATAAAGAAATGTAGTCTTACTGACATTAACCATTGTATTATATGAATAAGATTTGCATTCATGTTTGTCCTTTAGGCTTTAGAATTTTCAAAGGATAGAGATAGACATTAATTACAAAGCTCTTTACTGAAATAATGAATATACAGAAATGACTCATGGGGGGGGTAACAAGATGTCATTAAAGGATTCCAGTCAAACCTGAAACACTGGAATGCAGTGTTGAAATAATGATCGTACTGTAGCATGACCTTTGTGGTGATGTAACTATTTTTAGACGGGTGAACAAGTATGTGTAACGTTTCAACTCAAATAATTGCAATCAGACGATTGGGACAAAAATGACTATGACTTCTTCCTCAAAGATCAAGGTAATGTGATGTCTCAGAGGAGAAGACAGAAACGGTTTCCTACCCTGCCCTGGTCCCTTAGATACTGTAGCTGCTGTATTTCCAGAAGGTTTTGAGCACCATCTCCTTAGTAACAGAGAGATCATGTCATCTTCTAGCAGAATATGTGAACATGTTTGGCAGAGTTAGTTAATGTCTGAGTCACCCTGTTCCTCAGCCCCAAGGGAGGGGGGGGGGGGGGGGTGTTTTGGTGGCTGGTCCTCCTACCACCAACCTGGGGGAGAGTGGGGATGCCATGGTTACAACCAGGTGGGTGCTCATATGATTGTGTGAGCTTACTTTTTCTTTTTTTTTTTGTTTCCCTTAAAATCATGTGTGTGTATATGTTTTATAGCTTTTCTGAGTGGACACAGAATATTACCATGGTTACTTTAAAGTTTCCCTCTGAGTGTGTAGGGGGGGTGTTAGAGTGAGAAATCTTACAGGGGAGGCAACAGCTTAAGAAGGGGCCATGCAGCATGAATGAGTGGACATTATATGAGTGTTTGGATTGGAATATATTGTTGCTGCAATGATAATCATGGTTATTCATGACTCGTGTAGGATTTTATAATGCTCTGCCAAAGAATTGAAACACCCGGCGTCTTTATATTATTGCCAAGAAAACAGGTACAGTAATTTTTTGAAACATCTGCTGGGGAAGATCATCACTTCTTAAAAACAGTTGCACCTTGTTTACATTTGAATGTTTCATAGGACCATGTTTGGTGGTTTAACAAACCACAATACACATTTATCTGAAAATAGCTACATCTACATGGACAAATATTTCATCTATCCGATTGAAATCAATCTCATCAGTGAATCTTGTCAACACACTTACATGGACGCTATAAAAGGATCTGGTCCGTGGTGTGTTTATGTGATGGACGGATTTAATATGATTCTAATACTTTTGACATGCGCAGTGCGTACATTTTGAACTTTTTGTCCGTCGAAGTGCTCAATAATCCTGAAACTCTTTCAGTTTCTAACAAAAGCGTTATATCCACCACAGTCCTGTTCTGTTTTACTGCCGCCATTGTAAAAAAAAAAAAAAACCATGACAGACCTCCAGAAAGCTATTGTCCAAGATAAGTTTGAAAAATTTCACATTTTGCCTTTGGTAGCAAAATATAAGGAAATAAGGAGCAGCTTAAGATTTATCTACAGTACTGTAAAGAGATAAGAGAATGAGAGAAGATCAGATAAAGATAAAATGGGTTCTTTAACACAATAAACCAAATTATCTCTCATTTTCACTTTTAGTTTGATACTAAAACCCACATAAGTCTCTTGAAGATACTGAAGGAAAAGATGGGGAGATGAAACCTGAACAGTGAGGACAAGAAATTGGCAGACACACCAGACAGGTCCTTGTACAATGTCTATATAGCAAGCAATGAAACACCTAATGCAGAACTCATCCTCTTAGCTTTCGTCTCCAGCTAATTCAGATAATGCTCTGATTCTATGAGGATATAAAGTAAGAGCTTGGCTCAGACTCAGCTGTGAGCTCTAGATTTTGCTGATCGATATGAGAGCCTGAGGTATCAGCTGGGATCAATAAACAACCAACTCTGCCCACTGTGTTGCACAAAAGCACACATGCATGAAGGTCTGTTCACACGTACTGTATACAGAAAGGTACAGAAAGAAAAATGCTCTCTGTCGCACTTTAACATTTGCCACCTACATGTTGGGGCCAGGGGACAGTAAAGCCACTGCTGAATGGCCTCAAGTCTCAGTATTTCATCATGGTTATTGATCTGAACACACACCGTTACTCATTTTTTCAAGCACACAATACCGTGGCTTTCAATATTTCATAAAAGTGACAAGCTCATTCATGGAAGTGCTTTCAGAAATTCTTTGTTTATAGAGCAACTTTTTTTTCAGATTGAGATTAAATTCATGTGAGGTGAGTCAATACAATGTTTGTGAGCACAAATGGCTTTTGTCTTTTGTTTTGTCAAAGTATTCTTGAGTCCAATGTGAAGCCATGTGTCTGACTGCTAAGGCTTTGCTCAAAAGCACTGATTTACAACAGAATGACTGACAAACAATCAGGGTGTTGTGATGTCTTGTTTTTGTATTTACTTAATTTTAAGACACTATAAAAAACAGCCGTTTTCATTTTATTACATCCTGACATGTAAAAACCTTTGATTGTAAGAGGGTGTACTTTATTTTCTTATGACTGTACGTGATCAATCATCTGCTTGTACATGAAAAGCAATGCCTATATGATGATGCTTGTTTCAGTCTGTCCTGTTCCCACTTTTTGAACATATGCATGCCTTTCCCCCAGATTCTAAACCGGTTGTAGGTGTGAATGTTTTGAACGATTGTCTCTTCTGTGTAGCCATATGATGCAGCTTGGCTTATAGAGTCAGCTGAGTTAAGCTCCAGACCCCCTTGACCCTCACAGATAGATGGATGAATGGTTTTTGAGGATTATCTAAACTTTTTTTTTTTTTTACAGGGTTTTTCAAACTGTGTACAACATCCATCACTGTGTCTGCAAACATTGTAAATGTTGACAGTAATAACTCGTAAGAAATAGCTTTTCATCTGCTTCCTGGTTTTTGGTACCACAACATATGGTATTGCTGGTAACTGGAGATGCAGAACATAATCCACAAAGGTAAACATTAACAGAATGGTCAGTAGTGGTTGTTGCATTAGTGTAGATAAGCATTTGAAATGCTCTTTCCCAGCATATCCTTGTTCATGCAAAATATTTATGATTGCATTTGAGTTCAATACAGACTGTTGTGTAGTACAAAAGAGGCCATGCAAGGTCATATTTGTACAGTCCTGAAGGCTGGGGTGGGTTGCTGCAGTGATCCTAGCGTATTCATTCAGAAAATGTGTCATCGTATCAGCTTCAAAGTGCATCAATTCCTCTGGCTTTTAATATTTCTACATAAAAGTAGCAAATGCTTATGTCTTGGGGTAACTTAATGTTTTTCAAATGCTATCAATCTAATTTCCTAAAGAGTTTTCAAATTTTCTTGAATGCGATATAAACTTACATCTGTACTATAGTTTGTTTGAAATTATATTTCAGTGTGTTCATGGAATGACTTTCCTATATATGCAAAATGAAAACAAAATTACAATTTTTATGCCAGCAACAATTTTAAAAAGGGTTGGAAGAAGGCAAAGAGAGAGAGAGAGAGAGAGAAAGGTTTATGGAATAAATAAGTAAAACCATTTGAGAAGATTCTACATTCAGCAGATTAATATTAAGGTTAGGGTGTCAGGATTTGGTGTACTGGCTATGTTTGCAAGAGCATGATTGGTATAAGTAACACCTTAAAAGGCGCATAGAAGAAGACAGTACATAGACGTACACATTTTTAAAGGAGTTACCTGTAGGGAAGTCATCATGGCTACACCTGGGTCCACTGGATTTGTCTGGACAAATATTGGCTGCTGTCCATTTGCGACTGGTCTTGGCATTTGAGGTAATTTCTATGCCCATCTTTAGCAATATATGTCAGTAATTCTTACACACTGTACCTTTTTTATGTTTTTGTTTTTTTTGCATTAACTAAAGTTTGCCAAATTTTAGATATTGTTTTTTTTTGTATACTAGCATTGTTTCATCTACAGTTATTGAAAGAAAAAGTTTCAGTATATATTCGAGACATGCTCCTGCTCTCATTTAAGCTTTACCGTGCATTGATTGCTTAATTACTGTTTTTAGAAACAACACATTGGATTTCCTTTTTTCCCACTGGATCCAGCCAGACTTGCACAGGATTTGGAAGACTGTCCTACAAATGACAGTTTTCTATACTGAGAGCATATAACCTATTCAGATCAGCTGGCAAGAGGCGAACATGTGTTCATCATAGTGTTGTAGACTTCTTTTGTGTTTTGTCTCATTGTGTAAACCCTGGCTTTTGTTTAATTTTGAATAGGCTCACTCAGCATCATGTTTGTCAGTGTGTACTGGCAGTCTTACAGTATATTAACAGTTGGTGAGTGCAGAACACATGCCATGTTTAACTAATTGTAGCAGGACAAACATCTTATTCTGTCTTTGTTTATCATTTCTTCATCCATCCTCATGCATCCTGAAAACAAACAACTTGATAACCTGTTAAACCCCTTCAGTATTTGCATATGATCTTCTGCTACCAGCGTCATTAGTTTCTCCAAATCCATACCAACATCTTTAATGGATAACTTATTTGCAAAACTAGGTTTCTCTGCTCATCATTGGTGAATGTTTTTTGTTTTTTTTACACCCGTGATGGACAGTAAATGCTGCTGAACATGTATCGGGGTGTTTTCTTGCTTCAGATTTATGGTAGAATAGCAGCTTAATCCAAGAAAAAACAGAAATAAAGAGTCATGCTGACTGTTTTGTCTCCTTTCCCTTGCAGCCTACTCCCTCTGCTTATCTGTCACTGCTTCGACATGACTTCATTTCTACCCAGAGGAAAGTTTGTCTTGCTGTCAGTCAGGTCGTCTGTTATTCGGTCGTGTTGCCCACACAACAGGCAGCAGTGTCAGTCTAAGAAGTCTTTAGAACCATCAGCATTTGCACTATATTTCTGTACCCGAGAGCATTTGTGTGCACTTGCCTGATTTAAAAGATCTGTTGTCCGTTTCAAATCGTCTTCTTCACAGCTGCATGAGCTTGTTGTCATCAGCTATTCAAAAAGTTCTGCATGCTGGATGTATTGTGAAGGCAATGTCACCTCAGCCATTATAAACACAAACAACTCACATAAGGTTGTAGAATCTGAACAACTGGAACATTAATCTGCTCTCACAGGCAGATTAAAATGCTGCTCTTGCAGGTTTGTGCTGCAGGGTCTTGGCAAGATATATGTAGCACCCCATCTGCTTCTCTTGTTATCCTGATGGCCACATCACTCTGGAAAAGGGTAAATCGGGATCCTCAAGACCACTTGACCTTTTTCTATACCTCCAGGATTCAATCTTTTCTTTTTTAGATTAGCCTAAAATACATGTTTTTTATCCTGAGTTGTTTTGTTTGATTGATCTAAACAATCTTCAAGAGAACATATGCAAAACGTTTTAGGTTGTCAGCATTCTCGATGTTGCACCCAAACACAGTTTCAAGTTATTTTGCCGTTAAGCACTACCTACCCATCAGATGCAGCTCATAGCACTCTTATAACAATAAAATAAAAATCCTGTTATGAGCTGTTAAAATTATTGAACTTAATATTTTATCCATTAATCCAAGAGTAAAAGAAAAAGTGATGTTTTGTTTTTTTTAAGTGTAAAGGAAATGAATTTGGAAAGGGAAGCCAATAAAGCTTAGTTTCTTTTAGTAAACTGCATAGATTGGCAACAGAAAGGAGAGGTGTAGCTTTTTTTTGTATGTATAGTTAAACGGGGCTTCAAGGAAAGATGATTGGGAATCACTAATCTGGACTACTATCCATACCAGTCCAAAGTTATCATCAAATTACCACATGTACAGGGTCTGGCAGTATTTGTTTTAAAGTGAAATCAATTACCATTTTTCAAAGGGTTTTAATTGTATGCATGAATGCAATAAAGTATGCAATAAAGTAGTTCTCCAGATAAATGTAGAATAGGTTTAATAAATAATTCTAATAAATAATGGGTTAAGAGACACTCTGATGTCCATGAACTACAACCCAAGTTTGACCTTTTGTGGACTTTTGAACAATGTGAATGTTTTTATTGATTTATGAAAGTTAGTCAGTCAGAGAACAGATATCAGAACAAAGAAACGTTCCCTTGATAACAGTGAGTTGTTAACTTTCATACCAAGGAAAGCAGATGAAGGGAATTATTGGGCCACAGCCAGGAAAAGGATAAAAAGTAGGTTGGTTGAATGTAGGTTGGGTAAGGGGATCTTACAAAAACCTTTGCTGTTTTTGTACTAGTTGGGCTATTGAGACATGGCTCGTTCCGATTAAAAATACAGTCTTGGAGCTCGTTAAAGATAAAGGAATTTCTGATTTATTTTCGTCAAAATTCCTTACTCATTCCTTATATCATGCTCCTGAAGAGGCAGACTATTTTAAGTTGGACTTAAGTAGGAGTTCTCCAGGCTTTACAAAGATATTTCAAAGTTTTTCTGCTATTGCGAGACACTGGCTGCTATTTTCATTCATTTCTGTTTTTTGGTATATAGCTGTTGTCAGAGGAATGTGTTCTGGTCGTTTGCTAAGCCACTTTACAGGCGAGCAGAAAAGGGCACCTAACTCTCATGATAAACCAGTTTTGTTTACATATAACTGACAACTTGGCGAAGAATACATTTTTTAAGTTTATATTTGTGTTGCAAAGATACAAAATATGTTGCCATTTTTAGTTGCACGTCAGAAAACACAATTTGATCAGTATAGAATAGTATTTTTGTACTAATAAGATGATTCCCAAAGAGCTATTTTCCAAATACTTGGCATCTCAGTCTAAATAATGTGCTGTACCAATGAAGAAATTGAGGGCATGTGCAGTACAACATGAGAAGTATATGGCTTTAAAATAATTTCTGAAAGGTGCACTGTGAAATTGGATGATCTTTTGGCTAAAATACCAAAATTATAGAAGCACATGAATAGAAAAAAAACCCAAGAATAGAACCATGACTAGATAGGGGATTTTTAAGGTATTTTCCAATTCTGCTGTAGTAGCTGTAGTTTCTCTGGCCTACCTGGAAGACCAGGGTGAGATAACCTGTGTTCATTTGGTTGCAGTCTGCAGCTGTTGTTCCTTTTAAATTGATCAGCCATTACCAATGTATTAAACTCCGCTAGCTGCAAGTAAAAATAAAGTAACACCAAAGTTGTTAGGCCTCATGAAGATGTGACTGTCCTTGAGAGTTACATACTAGATTATATGTGTTGCCCCCTGTGGACCTCTCACCACTGATTTTATTAGTTCAGGTGATAACACCCAAAAAAGTATTTGACTTGTCATGGCAGGAAAAGCACACGTGTGTACATAACAAAGTCTAACTCAGTAATCATTGCAAGTGAGCCAGCACCTGGGCCTTTTACTGAATCAAATCAACTTATGCTCTTTTTATGTAACAAAAAAGCCCCAATCTGTTGCCACTTCTTCTGTAAAATAACCACATAGCCTTTCACTGTCCAGGCTTACATTTTACTCTCGCTGTAAGGGGTGAACCACTTACTCTGCAGCCCTGCCTTTTAATGACACATAACAACCGAAACAGCTATCTATTTTCATGGCGCTCACTCCCACTCTGTGATTACGTTGACCTTTTTGGTCCCATGGAGCTCACATAATAGTTCTCTTATTGAAGACACAACTGACAGCCATCACTTTAAAGGGGAAGATGGAGTTGCCTGCTGCGCACCGGGTCAATGCCGGCAAGAAGCACAAAAGGATGTGTGAGACTAATAACTTTTCTCTCTGTTTACATGTGCTTCCCTACAGCAGGGAGTGAAAATGATTTTGGCTGGCAATCACAGAGACAAAGCTGTATTGAAAAAACCATTTCTGAGCTGCCTTAAATGTTTTGGACTGCTCTCAGAATACTTCCCTGAGTCTTAGTATTCATGCTATAGACTAGAGTTCCAACTGTAATCAGATTTGAGCTTTTTCTAGGCAAGTCAGTAAAGATTTGTCCACTCTGAGGAAATTAGTATCGACCTTGGTGCTTCTGTTGTTTACTAACTGCAGGTGGTTTACTTTGTAAGTAACTTGACAGTATTTGCACGGTTTCACAGCATGTGTGTGTCTGCATGTGTTTAAATTGTGCATTGCAGCACATGCATTTCTTGAGTGCACATGCAAAACTACACACTTCTGTCCTCCATACATGAATCTGTTTAGCTGCTGTTCGGAAACAGACTCATAAGGATCTGATGGAGAGGAAAGAGATGCTTCTGGCAGGAGTCAAGCAGAAAGCAGAGGTACAGCACTCTGATACTGCATGCACACCCAGGAAATAGAAGGGTAATACATGATGGCCTGACTCTCCAAGGTTAGGCAGCTGTGCTGTTATTTTAAAAGACAGGTGATAAAACATGGACACAAGGACACACACACTTTTTACATCAGTAACTGCAAAGCAAGCAAACTTGGAGTAACTTTAAGATTACGTCATTTACTCCCTTGTCATTGAGAAGTCATGAATAGTAACTGTGGAGCTCTGAAATGATATTTTCACAATGTTATGGATATTTTAAGCTTAAATGCAGGCTCGTAATTTATGTAGAATAAGATGATTTCTCTTTTAGGCATTAATGATGCACTACTTAAAGGGGGTCTATTCTCATTCATATTTATATACGAGGAATTGATCAAGCATTTTTCACAAACCCCTATATTTATTTTAGATCGATTCAGCAAAAGCCTGGTCGCTAATCCCCTGTTGTACTGGCCCTTATTCATCTAGCAGTCTTCAGTGAAGTTCCAGTGTCCGGTACAAACGTTGGCGGAACTCTGTGGCTGGCTCCCAAAAATCAAACTCCACCCATTGCTTGTCTAGCTGTTGTTTCATTTGGGAATTTGAGCAAATGTAGTCTTCCCTCACAGCCGAAGAAGCATTTCTTGTGTCCACCGCAGTCTTCCGCCTTACGCTGAGCAGTGAAGGTGGGTGCGCCTTTCTTCTCGTGAATGTGCACAACCTGGAGAAGATGACCACTAACTGAGTCTGTCCCTATCAGCGGCCAATGGAGCGTCCATCTTGCATCTCACCTGTTCTGTGAGCTCTCTTCAGACAGAAAATCTCTTGTCTTATCTCTTGCTCTGTCTGGCTCCCTTTTTGCTTTATGTTTATTCATAGCATATAAAGCGGAGTTAATGATGACAAATTGTGTGAACATTTACTGTATTTGGTAAAGGTGTTGAAGGTGGAGGGTGTAACAAAATCGGATGACAGAAAAACGTCATATATGGTTAAAAACTGTGTATTTAAAAAAAACTCTATTCTATTCTATTTGCTTGATTGGGGGGATTTGGGTGTCTGAAGTGATTACCAACTCAACTCAGGAAAAAACACAACCCT
This sequence comes from Atherinosoma microstoma, assembly GCA_037177055.1. Lineage (NCBI taxonomy): Eukaryota > Metazoa > Chordata > Actinopteri > Atheriniformes > Atherinidae > Atherinosoma > Atherinosoma microstoma. The sequence goes on from JBBBVU010000025.1 coordinate 10,248,895, forward strand.
ATTTGTCGGGGCCCCTTAGGTTAGAACATGCACAATTCAGTGAGCTATTCAGATTTATAGGTAAGTGTTATTTCAGAGTAGAATTAGCTTCTCCATTTTTATCCCCAACCTCTTCTTAAAATGATGGCATGAAGTCCATAACAGACTATTCGAGAGATTTTCCTTTACAGTACTAACTAGCGAGTGTTATTATTATATTATTACCTTTTTTACTATCTTTCAGTGTTTGCATTGGTTTCCATCAAACTGTCATTTCCCCTCAAGTTCATTCTGGTACTTCTTATTTTCATAGTATTCACAGAAAACTGGCAACAGAGGCATTGAAAGCTCTGTTCAATATTCCATCAAAGAGCATCCTAGGAGCAAATTGATCCATCAACATTTTCTAAAATGTAGAGCAGAAGGCTTCAGGGAGCAATTTAACTGAAGGACTCCATATGGGCTGACACCTACCACAAACACACACACAAGCATTTCAAAGCATTAAAAAGCTTGTGCACGCACGTAGACTTGCAGACATTTGTTCTGCGGTGCCTCCCGTCACTCAGACAGCCGATGACATTTCCAGCACAGCACACACACAAACGCACACACAAAATCCGGTCTCTATTGATGGCCTGATATTTTATGTTCACACAGATGTTGATGGATTTCTGTGGGACATAAAAGTAAAGAAGCAAATCAAAACCTCTTCCATAAATTCTCCCAGCCTCATTGGAATTTTTAAAAAATGTATTTACATTTTAACTGTGGATATATATAGTTTTAAACGTTGGCTACATTTGATGAAAGGATATTTCCTTTGCTGACTCGCAAAACATCAGAGGCAATATTACCATTGCAGCACAGGTTTTTGACTGGAACGAATCAACCTCACGACACGTCGACGCAAAGTACAGTAGAGGAAGATGGAGAAACTGGCTGCCCTGATAAAGTCATCTCCATCCTGGTCACATAGCACAGAAGCTGCTTGAATTCCTTGAGGGGATGCTGCCTCCCTCCCTGTCTGTCTTCCCCTCTCTCTCATAGGCCCTTGGCCTCAGTCTGCACATCCAAGCATGTCTCTGTATTTCTTTCACATGCACGTGCACACACACTCAGCCTCTTGGTGATAACACTGTAAGAAGGCCACAGCACTTGTGTAATGGATAAAAAAGAAGGATACAGAGGTTAATGTTGCATATGAGAAGTCAGGGAAGGAGAAATACTACTCCCATCCTCTGCAGTAGCCTCCACAAAGATGCATGCAGGCTTCCACACACTCCTGCTGTTCATTAGTGTGTTGTAAATAATAAAAACCTGTAACAGCTGAGACAAAGCGGCAATATCTCATTGTTAATGCATCTTGTTTTGCAAGTAAACGTTTGACCCTTGTCTTTATTTAGCAGTTACACTCGTACGTAAGCCGGTGACATGTGTTGATGGGGAGAAACTAGCCGAGCTGGGCTAAACTGCTCTGAAAGCGGTGACAAAGGCAATTAAGGTAAAATGCCACCAGCTCAGATGTGTGTGTGTGTGTTGGACATGAGTGACGTGTATTTCCTTGCCAATGCCTGTGTGTAAATGGATAGTGGCGTGGCATATTTTGCCGTGTTTGTGTGTGTGTGTGTGTGCTGAGATGTTCTCTTGGCTCTCGCAGCCCTTGTCAAGAAGAATTAGGGCAGACCTCTTCGAGAAGGAGAAAGAGAGTACAAGCTGCTGATGCTCCTCTTCAATAAATGTGTGTATGTGAGTCTGTGTAAGAGATTTTTTTTGTGGGGGGGGGTCGTGCAAACACATGTTTTTCTTTATGCTGTGTTACAGTTGAACAAAATTGGATGGATCAGTAAAAATGAAGAGATGGGGAGAAATTGCTGAGGGAAATGAGCACAAGGGGGGAAATGCAGAGATGCAGGTACCTGTAGCATTGTGCTCAGCGACCTGTTGAGAACATCTGAGCATGCCCAGTTGTCTCTTCTCGCTCCACATGTTTCCTAGAATATTCCTGGTTGCTAAGCGTGGACACACACACTCACACATACACTCTAAGCAAAGACTGGTATAACAAGAAAGGAAAAATGTTTGTAACATTTTTCAGCGTTACCTTTTTAAAGTTATCTGCATCAGTGTATAAAATTACATTTTGAACAAATAAAAACATTGCTTTTTTTTTTTTCCAACAGCACTTGAATAAGGTGCATTTGCTTCCTCATCCCTTAAAACTCCCTTTGCCAACATTATTTTTGGTATTAACATTTAACAGAAAGCCTCCCATTGAGGGGAAAGGACTTCCTGCTGTGCTTTAGCCTCTCAGCGTAAACACTTGGCTCATAGTGGTTTCATGGATTGTCAATGGCATGTCTAAAAAATTAACCATATTTTTTTAAAATGTTAATGATTTTTTCCCCCTACTTTTGTCTTGTCTTTTTCTATTAACATGTGATCTGTATTGGGATTCATAGTTTGGATAATGGATCTGCAGGTATTTGCATTTACACCTGCTAAGAAGAGGTTCTGTCATCCTCTCTCTTCTGCTTGAAGTGTGATCAAATCTAAATATGCAGATGTGCTCAGCAGGGGCTGCAGGCTTGTCAACATGCTGTTTTTCCTGGTTCAGAGCTTTTCATAAAACCGTCCAGCTGACAAACAGCCGAGCATGCTTAAAAAGTCCAACCAGACACTCTAATTCTTTCTCATTAAATAGTTACGATTACTAAAGCTTTTATACATGAATATTTTTTGACTAGTTTAAGGTTGATGAACTTGATCCCTGTCTGGTCAGCGCTTTATATCCTGATGTAGACTCTTGAATATTCCATACACTGATCATCCTGTTTGGAACAATGGATTTAAACTTTTTCAAGCTGATCACCTCCGATTCTTAATGTCTGCATTTATTTTTTCTCTACGGTCCTCAAGAAATGATCATCAGCTTGATGCCATATTATCGCCTAATGCAAATGATTTAAAATGCCAAATAATCGGCTGGCTGATTAAACAAGGAGATTTTCAGTGAAGTGTTAATGAAGTACCACTGCCTTGGCAGTTTGTCTTCCTCTGAGTATGCGCATCAGTGAGGTAATGGACATGAGGAGTTGGACTGGAAAATCACTGGACCGTACGCAGGTTGCTTCATGTGGTTCTGTGTGTATCTACGTGTGTGTAACTATCTAGTTCAGTCAGTTGGTGTAGTCTCCACAAAGCCGATTCAGGTCACGGTCAAACTCGCAGAGATGGAGGAAGGGAGGAAAAAAAGTTATGGATGGAGGAAGAAGGAAAATTTGAAAATAGTGCAGGACTGAATGCTCTGGGCTGTTCCTTCTCCCTGTACCTGTAAAATAAAGAATGATGTCTTTATGAATAAGAGAAATGGTGTAAAGATTGGAGAGGAGTTCAGGGGATGAAAAAATGTCAGGAGAGGTTTGCAGAAATGGATGTCAAGCAGCAGAATACAGCAGCACCTTTAGCAACAAGGTCCCTGGAGACTATACCAGCAGCCAAATGGAAACTTAATGGAGCAGAGTCAGCTATGTATATTTACACCAGTGCTTTTCCTAATTTGTCCCATCAAAATCCACAGAGAGAGTGTGCCAAGTTCCTTTTAAAGTTTAAACTCAATGCCATTGCCTGAAAAGACTTAATATTGTTACATACATTATCCTAAAGAAGGACAAGCTAGCATAAATGCCACGAGTCTTGACCTGTTTTAGTGGTATGGGCATACATTTAAAGGATACTTCGATAAAATGTAGACCAAGTTAGTTAAGTCAGGAAGTGCTTCACCTGTCTGTCAGAAGAATTTCAATCTTCAGGCATCCTGGAGAAAGCCAATCATTAAGCCATCACATCACTTCACAATTGCAAGGTTTCATGGATTATTGACCATAAAAGTCAAACTAATCACAGCTGATGTGTGATGCACTCGATGCAGAGAAGGCCTGAACAATATGGGGATAAAATCAAATTACGATTTTTATGACCAATTTGTGATTTTAGTTTGCGATTTAATCTTTTAAATTCCAGCTTCTGTTCAGTATTCATGCAGAAATATATTTTCTATGAGATGGAGGATTTATATCATATTATATATATTGTTATGACATTATTTTATTATTATTATATTATATATATTATTATATATATTCTGATTGATACATGATATCAAAATATGAACTGCTTTATATTCTAACAAGGATGCAAAGTCGATATATTAACGGCTTCACTTACCAACTGTAAGATGCAACCTGTGGCCAAAACACTGAAGCTTGAATGTTACATTTCCTCTAGAACAAGCTTATACTATGTCCTTGTTTTAAAAACGAAATGATCTAATGTTATTTATCGTATTAACAGCACAGCGAAGTTTTATCCTGATGCCACACAAACATGTGCATACAGGCGCATATTTTTTTTTTTTACCGTCAACACATTATCTGAGATCTGAACTCTGAGAATAATTAGAGCGACTCCACTCAGTAAAAACGTCTTTACATTTCAGAAATTGAACTGTTTTCTGTCCTCAATGTTTTTTGTCTCAGCTTTTCATACATTTATGGAAAATGTGTCCGTTATGAGGTTTGAAAATGTAACTTTACTGCTGAGTGTAGCTGTTGCATGATGTTTAATTTAAACATGTAGCCTACCTCATCTTTGCCACAACTTAATAGCTGTTAAACCCTCTCACTGGGAAAAGTTTGATGGGCTTCACATCCCCCACAGGTGTGAAGCACTCTGAGAATATGAGGAGGGACAGTAACTCGCACTCTCTCTGCAGTTTTGCAGAAACGCCCAGTCACTGTCCTCTTTGCAATGTCTCCTCTCTTCTTCCCTCTCACTGGCTGTAATAGAGTGGATAATAAGCGAGTGTGGGGAATAAAACGCAACACAAATCTGATATAAACATATTTAAGGCTCAGATAGAGCAGAATCACAGACATCAAACTGTCAAAAACGGAAACTGTCAAAAAGAGGACCCTAAAGACTACAGGAAATACGTCTGAAGCGAGTGGATTGGATGCTGCACGTTTGAAACAGGATCAGGCGCCGTGTAACGTGAATTATTTGTGGTCTTTGTGCTTTGCTAATAACAATGTCTTAAATTGCAATTTCAATTTAAAAATGATTAATGGTTCAGGCCTAATGCAGATGTAGAAGTGCTGGGTAATGCCACGTCCCCCTTATGGTGGAAATATGCCCATATTATTGCTTTGGTTTTGAATGCCCCTCGGCTAAAATGATGTGATCATGTTTTATCCTTGTTAACATGCCCATTTGGTGTTTCTTTTTTTTTTAATGTGTGTACGTGTTACAAGATGCATCATAAGAAAAAATGTAACACAAGTACAATCAACCATCAATGCTGTGATTGAAGATTTCTGCTGTGGAATAACACCTACAGTCTTGAAAAGTTAAGCTCAGACAGTCTGTGTTTTCCTTGTAGAGCATCAGAGGAGCCAATTTGGACTATTTGCAGCGTGAAGTTGTACAGCTAATTTGCATGCGTTGTAAGAAACTGATGATGTGATGAAACTGGCAAGCTACGATGAGATATTATAAGCTAGGAGTAGAAGCTACTTTGTGTGTTTTGCTATTGTTACTCATAACAAGCGCAAAACACACAATTCAGATGAGTCAGAATCTCTGAGCCCTGTCACTAAGAATACACGTACACAAAGTTGTACAGCTGTACATTTGCTCTATCTAGCTTGGCAGTATTTGCTGGACCAGAAACCCCCAATGCCAAATGTTAGCCCCGAGGGAGCCCTGATAAAACCCTACTTTAGCCCAGAAAGTGACAGTGGAATTGTTACCGATTCTGGCAAGCACCCACTGGGGTGTTTTTGGACAAGTAGTGTAAATGTGTCCAGTGAGTGAGAGTTGGCAGCTCTGGTCATTATTTGGTTGCTGTTTGGCTTTTACAAAATGAGTATAGCTGAGCAAGGTTTATACAGTTCATCCCGATTCACTGAATCAGAAAGAAGTGGGTGTGTTACACACTATGCAATATTGAGACTGTAAGAGATAGTTTTTTTTTCATGCAAAAAATAAGAAATATACAAATCTGCCCACACCTCAGCCTGTCTTTCCAAACATTTAGAAAAAGGTCTCACTGGCCTGCTTTAGAGCCACTGTTTGGTTCCCTCTGGGCTACTGTTGTAATATGATGATGGAAGATAGTGGAGCAGAGCGGAGGAGCAACCTACTGTATTTTAGAATAGGAAATGCCTGTTCTGAGACCATGAAAAAGGTTTTTTTTTTTTTTACTTTCCTTTGTCTGTGAACACCACATGATGTACCACTTTGACGCTTGCCACAGTTTCTGGTCGAGTGGCCCTTCGGCTTACAGCATATCTTCTCGAAAACATTCAAATTTCCAAGGATGCAAGAATGCACGTTCATTTTTATTTCTTTGTCCTTCAGAGTAAATTTTTCTATTGTTCTCTCTCTTTAAAAAAAGTCCAAATGACTGAAAAAAAGCAAATTGAGACAGTCCCAAACAGTCAGAAAAGCTTCCTCTTACAGGTCACTCGAGGTTTTGATTGGTGTTTTGATAAGTAGATGGTTTGTCTCCCGTCCTCACAGTGCAGCTATTTCATGTCATAACTTCCTTCCCTTTGTCACTGTAATGCTCATTGTCGCTTTAATGCTTCCTCTCCTCTCCTCTCCTCTCTTCCCTCATCCAGTGGGCTAAAAACCCAATTTATTTCTGTTGCATAGGAGAGGCTTGTGAGAGTCTCAAGGGTTATGGGTCTGATATGTCGTCAAGGTAACGCCACTGTCAGCGACATGGCCTCTCAAGCCTGCACACAAGCTACTGTGAATGTATTAATTAATTAAAAAAGTAAGAAGAAAGGAAAGGAAAGGAGTTATGAAGTGGAGACGAACTGAGGAGTGATGAATACAAAGTGGAAAATGGATGAAGCGAGAAGGATGATGGAATAGAAGAAGGGCGGCCACAAATACCTCAGCACTGATGGCATCCCCTGCTTGTCAAGCTGGCTGGAGAAAAAAAAAGACACACATATACAGCAACTGTCAGTCAAGTTAGTCAAGTGGCCCCAATTGGCTGTCAGCAGTTGTCATGGAAACCATCCCGATACTCGTGCTGCCATGCAGCTAACCCCATGTGAGCAAAGGAGCAGAGGTGTGTGTGTGTGTGTGTGTGTGTGTGTGTGTGTGTGTGTGTGTGTGTGTGTGTGTGTGTGTGTGTGTGT
>JBBBVU010000025.1:10273421-10285994 GCA_037177055.1 Atherinosoma microstoma
TATTCAATTGAATATAGGTTGAAAAGGATTTGCAGATCATTGTATTCTGTTTTTATTTACGTTTAACACAATGTCCCGACTTCACTGGAATTGGGCTTTGTAGAATGTTTACAGGAACCCTGTTTATTCAAGGAACAATATAAAAGCAATGGTATACGTGCAGGAAAAAAGGGAAGTGCTTTGTGGTTGAGACTGAGAACTGGGTGAGTTTTCAGCATCACTGACAACCAGCTAAAAACTGAAGATCTGAAAGACATGCACATATAAAAGATGATTGTGGACTCAAAACAGAAAAAACACACAGAGGTGGAAACGGAATGGACAAAGGAAGCCATTATTTAGAGCACACAGGCTGTAAAGCCTTTTATGTCAAGACAAACATGCAAGATGCAATTTCCATAGTACATTATTCCTTATATTCGGGACATATAGGGACATCTGTGTATTTGTTTGTGTTATTCTAATAAACAACACACTTTTTGGCAAAGGAAGCCTTTACTAGAGACTAAAGTCAGGTCTTAGTGAGACAAGATATCGTTTCTGGGGTCCTTCATGGTCAGAGATATTTGTTTTAGGTTGTCCACAATCAATGGAGGTCAATGCAATGTCCTAATAAAAATAGCTTAATTCATTTATTCGTTAATCGATCCCCATTAGCCGCCACTGAGGTGGTAGCTACTTTTCCTGGGGTCCGCATACATCAAAGGGTTATGAAGGGTTATAAAAAACAAAAAATAATACCAAAAACAATAGTGTAGTAAACATTATATCTGAACCAATCAGTCAATTTAAAACAAATATATAACAAGACATGACAATCACCTTTATAGATAGAAGACAACTATTTCAACAAGTCAAATTATGATAAAACATTTTTGTAACCCCCTCCCCTGCGTAAAGTGTCTGTCTTGGGTTTTGTTTAGTAATATAACCTCTTGTAGCCTGCCTGTTGTGTGATTATGTTGATCTCCCATAAATTATTTGCGAGTAAAGACAATTTGGTTTCTTGCTACAACCGATAATTTGTAAAGAAACCCAATAGATTGCACGCCAGCCTCTCTTTCACTTCAAGCCATGAGAGACTGGCATGAAGGCCGTCTGTACTCTGCCATTTACTCATTGGGCAGTTCAGAGCTAATCTAACAGCTTTGATCTGAGCTGTCTGAAGTTTTGACAGATGTTTCTTTTGCTGCTCTTGACCAGACAGCAGAACAAAAGTCAAGATGTGATAACACTTATGCTTTTGACACAAGTACTCTACAAGTAGGGATAAGAAATCTTCTAATGCCCGAGATACCAACACCCATTTTCTTTACTACATTATCAATATGTTTACCCCATTATAAATGCCCGTCTAGAGTGACACCTAGCAATTTTGCCTTCGTGAACCTGCTCAATGTCAAAACCTCTTAGTGATAGGCACAGTTGACTATCATCTGTAGCGTATTTTCTCTTAAAAACCATACTTTGTTTTAGCTGCATTCAGAATTAGCCTATTTTCATCCATCCAGTCAAGTAATAGATGCAGTTCAGATTGAAGTGTGTTGCTTAGCTCAGTAATGTCTGCTGCAAAATAAGCAGTTGTATCATCTGCAAATAAGGTAGCACTGCATTTGTCCAAAACATTGAGCAAGTCATTTATGAATATTGAAAATATCAAAGGTCCAAGGCAGCTTCCTTGGGGCACTGAAAGTGTGTGCTTTAATGCCTACTCATTTGTTTAGCAGAATATAAATGAATGCTGTCTCTTGAGTGGTTTTCTGAATGGAAGTGAGCATCTTCAGAAAAAAACAGCTTGCTGTCTTTTTATAGGTCTGTGAGTATCTGTCATCGTTTGCATCATTCAGAATGTGCATACGTGCATGAGAACCATGCCTTTTTCTGTAAATGTGTCTGCAACAGTGTGTGTATGTTTGAAGTTTGTATGAATATAAAAATTTAACAGGGTAGTTACCACAGTGTAACCTGACTGTGGTTATACTACACTGCGTTTCAGATGCATACACACCTAGACACAAACACATAGTCCAAAGTGACAGCTACAACCACTGCGCAATCCATCTGGTGTGCTGCTGATGTTTCCTGCAAGTGGACAGCTGTGGGGCTTCATTTTAGATCCTGAGTACATGTTACATAACTGTCAAGTATATCATAGCGCCATGTGTATTATACGTTTCTGAAACCCTTTTAATGAAACAATATCGACAGGCTGCATATCTTTTTAGATAAATCTAGCTATCTTATCAGTGATGGCATTTTGATGACCCAGTGGCTCTCAGGTAAAGCTGAACAGCTGACATTAATGGACATATGTATGGTGTGTCTGCTGCCTCATTTTGGTGGCAAGCTAGCAGGTAACTACACAGATTTGTTGTACTATTTTAAGGTGTTAAACCCAAATTCTTCCAAACACTTGTTTAACAAATCCCCCCCCCCCAAAAAAAAAAAAATTAAGTGTTAAATAACAACAGAGGGAAGAGTTTTGCAGATCTACTGAACCAATATGTTATGTGCAATATTAAATGTTTAAAGTGTGACATTTTCCTGTTTTTGAAGAATATCAACGCATTTTTAATTTGATGGCAACATCATGTCTTTTTTTTTCTTTCTTTCTTATGGCACAACAAAATAAGTAAGAAAAGCTGTGGGACCAAGTTGCAGTTATTTAAATTAACTGGCAACAGGTCAGTGTTGTGATTGGTTATCAAAATGAGCACCTTCGAGAGGTTGAAACTCTTAAATGTAAAGATGCAGAAGTAAAAGAAAATCTTGAGATACACAGAAAGACAATATGACCAGAGCTACTGCAATACATATAGTTTTAGAGTCGTAATATTTGATTCTGCTCCAGAGTTGGATTATGGGAATACTTTTACATGGCTGTGCATCATCCTGAGCAATTATCCAATTTTTTCTTCTGTGAAGCAATCTCTGTTTGCTAAAGGTTTGTCTGATTACTTCCTGTTAGAGCCAGATGGGCCATTTCTGGACAATTTTTCTCTTTGAAAATATTGTCAATGAGGGGAACCTCATTTGAAATTAAAGGAGGTTTTTTTTTTTGTCTTTTTTTTTTTTTAAAGGTGTGATTATACATTGAATCCTAACATAACATGATGATAGCTGAAATGTACACTTGTGAACCAAAATTTTTGAAAAAAACTGAAATATTGTCTCATTTACTTCCAAACAAAATAGTTATTGGTTTTTGTTTGCCTCCTGAATGCACAAACACTTATGCTCTCACAGTCATACGTGTGACTGCCAATTAGTCCATTTAGTGTCAGGTTAATGGAGAATGCCTGAAAGCCTGTCACACTCGGAAGTGGAATACCCAGAGCTTCTGGTGAGATCTTTCCTGACAAGCTGTTTGGCCCCATTACTGATTTACCCTGTCCGTAATCTGTTGTGTTCCCAGCTGAAATCCTGCCACTCTCCATCTCTTACTAAAGCACTGACTCTTACTGTCCTTATTTCCATAGGTATGATGTCGACTCGAAGAGTGCCAACCTCTCCAAACACGTGAGTGCTTTCTAGCTTTCCTCACAAGATATTCCAACACTTACTTGCTGATTTCCTTTTCTTGGTATGAATGCTTGTGTTGGCAAACTTGGCATGATTGCTATCCTTGTCTCTGCCTCCCATTAGCCTCATTTCAGCCACATAACAGTAATCTGGCCATTTACAATGAGTGTGTTTATCATCTACTGGAATAGCATGCTGCCCGAACAGCCTGGTGGTCATTTAGAAATTAGATGTGTCCACCCTGCTTTTTTCTATCAATAGTATCTATTACAACAACAGTAATTCGAAACAACAATGTGCTTGCAAGCAGTAATAGCTGTTACTGCCTACTGCTTCCAGGGGATTTTGCTTAAAGAAGCAGATGCAACTTGTTAGCAGATTTTTCTTCTTTACTTTAAAGAGATCATTGAGTCAGAGAAACCCCAGTTTGATATTCATCTTCATGTAGGAACCAGGTTGCAGCACAATACATGACATTTGTGATTTCCTGATGAAGTGGCAGTTTAAACTACAGATGATCGGATCGGATGAATGAGGCCGATCTAGCATTCCGATCCATTCTTTTCTCTTTTTTTTTCTCAGCATTCATAAAAGTGTCCCGATACCAAGCGACATTCCGCTGGTTGCGGCGGGCTCCTTATCTTCAAAATGCCAAAAATTAAATAGTTTCATGAGGACAACGTCTGAATTTACATCGCGCCTCCAGAAGCTCTGTAGTAGTAGGCTGGTTTGCTGTCAGACATGGGCTCTGCACATGAACATGAGCATGCAGATTGCAGAGTGCAGCCACGGGGATGGGGGCGGGGGCTGGTTGACACGACTAGAACTACCAGAGAAACAAAAGTTTCCACATATCCACATATCAATACCTCATCAACTAACGTAAGTCAGCGCTATGAACGCTTTCCTTCAGCTCTAACTTTTACCTCGGGTCTTTGTTGTAGGTTTCTACTGAGTGCACTTACGGAAATTATGTGTATGAAATATAATCTAATGCCATCAACGTATTCAGGTCTCTTATAGCGGAATGATTCACACAGCAGCTGATCGATCAGAGTGATCAGCTCATAATTACCTTCCACTGATCTGTAAAGTCAAATAAAAGAGTTTCACCGGGGTAAAAAAATCCATCTTGTTCTAAAGCGACCGGTTTTATTCTATGAAGTTCAGAAGCGGCAGCAGGAGAAGAAACTTTATATTGTCATTAAACAGTATAGTTTTTTATGACGACAGTATAAGTATCCTTGCCCTCTTTCCATGTGCACGTGCATGTTGCACACGATCGTAGCGTGCATGTGGTTGATGCGACTGCGGTGCAGACAGAAGGCAGAAATATGGCCCATAAACTCCACTCCACCTTCCTCTGCAGGTAACTGCAGAAACCTTTCAGCGGTTTGGATCTCAGCGAACTTATTGATGTGGACATTTATTCCTATAAGGGTCCTGCATGTTGTAAAATCCAGCATGGATCCATCCACGATGGGAATCTAAGAATAGAAAGTGTAAAATTCCTTGCAGTCAGTATAACCTCTTGGAGTAGAAAAAAAGATAATTTATTCCTCGAATGTCAGAATCTGAAGATTGCCACTAAAATAGGCAAAAATTAAAAACTAAAATTCAATTTCAATTTTGGTGAGTAATTCTCCTCATTGAACTTAAAATACAGGTTTTCATCCAACATAGAGTTCAGGTAACTCATCCAACTGGTCTGTCATGTAATGTCTAGAGTTGGGGCGAGGAATGAAAGGATTCTTTACTTGCCTTCTCGTATAAAACATTAGTATCGGTAAGTATTGGCAGATACCCAAATTTCAAGTATCTGTGTCGGATCGGAACCCCAAAAAAGAAGATCGGTGCATCCCTAGTTTAAACTGACATCTTTTATGCGTTTGACACATTCTTACCCTCCTTTTTACCCTTTTAGTCCACTGGCTGGACGAAAGATGTTACAGCTGTGTAAATATAATGTAAATATGTTAATTTCTTTGGAAAAAACTAATATCAAGATGGAATCATTAATTTTTTTTGCTCCTTTTAGCAGAGCTACAGACAGTTTTTTACTGATTGCTCATTAATGTCCAACCCAACCAGTCTAACCACATAACATGAGATAATTACGTAGTCATGTGACCATTATTGACTTTTATGAATAGAAAAGTGTGGGTTATTAGAGTGTAAAGAAGAGTTGAGTCTTAGACATTCCTTGTGAAAATGGAATATAAAACAAAACCACTGGTCCTACTCTCAAACTTTATATTTTGGGATTACTACTTTTTTCAAACAAAACCTTTGTTTTGATTTTATTTGTAAAAGATTATTTAACAAATAAACAATTTATTATTTGTTAAAGATACATTTTATTCTGGACACCTTAAAATTTTACACAATCTCAAATATTATGAAATATTTTGAATTAAAAAATTTCTAATGGCTTTTTAAGGATTTGTTTATTTTGGCTGTTACTATCCTAAAATAAATTGCACTTGAAGACCTAAGAGTGATTTGTAATTCAATATTTTACAAATGCATAAGGTGTCCAAAAACTTTTTCCCACCACTGTATATACAGTATAATATTGCTGAGTATTCTGAATACTTTGTTTACAACAGTAATTTCTATTTTAGAGCCAAGCTGATGTCAGACCATCATTGACTTCTTTACAAAGTTTTCTCCTCCTGGCACAGTTAGCCGTTGAAGTAAAGGCAGTCCAGCTAAAATCCAATATAATATTTATGACTAAGTTTCCATTAGTGTAGAATCACAGAAGAGAAGGGAACATTTTGTTTTCATAACCTTAAACAAGCCTTTTAAATCTACAGACAATGCAGTTTTAACTCCTTGCAGGGCTTTTCATGTTTTTGTATTTTTCTATGGCTACACTTCTTAGTGAAAAGGGGAGGATGAGGCAGCGTTTCCAATCTACAACTTTTTTGCTAGAGGCCATTGCAGTAGTATAGAATCTTTAAAGAGACTAGAACAGTACAATTCTACTATCATGGTGAACCAGGATAAAACTGATTCATTAAAAACTATTTAAATGAGCACATGAAATCCTTTTTAACCCTTTAAGACCAATGGGAACAATGGCATTCCCGTGGAGAACACTGGCACAGGTTAAGGTTTAAATACACCTCCACAAATGGATATAAAAAGAAATTACAGCAAGTACTTTTGATTGAGCAGTGTTGGTCCATTACAACAAAATGCCCCTCATTTATATCTTTCTTTTTCTAACAATATGGTGTTCAGTCACTTTTTAATATTATTTCATTGCCTTGCCCTTTTTCTCGTCTTCAGTTTCCCTTCTTTCCAGTCTTTGCTCCCCCTTGTCTCACTTGCTTAAAATCAATAATCTCATATAAGAGGAGACATGCATGGTGGCTAGGAGGCAACTTACTTTCTGAGCAGCCTGTATGTGGGTCCCAGAGGGAAAGCCAAAGAGCTGAGCCATTAGATGGTGTTTTAACCTGGGAACTAAAGGCTGCAGCAATGCCTGGAATGAGTGAGAATGACTGCAGAATTTAGGGGGAAGGAAGAGGGGCTGACTATAGGATAAAATACACAGACACATTCTATTTAAATTAGATACACACATTTGCATTCCTGTATGCAGATAGAAATCTGATTTCCCCGTTGTAAACATTTCAGAAATACTTTGCAAACCATTGGCAATGTTCATTATTTGAATATTTCAGTTAATTAAATTATTTCTCTTTTCTAAAATCCAGTTTGATCGTATGCTTTTCTGTCAATAACAACCAAACCATCACATTTTGAAATATTTGCGTGCCAAAACTGCCAATTTTTGAAAGGTAACCTTTTTAAATCGAGTTATTAATGAACCACTTAGGCAAGTGTAGGAATTAATTATGGACACAAATTAGTTCTGCTTTTGGGCTGGCAGGTTGTGAAATTTTTTTTTAAAAATCCACCAGAAAATTGTTTAATTTATGAGTTTACTTCATAAACAAGGCTCGTGTTACAACTCATGTTGTAAGAGACAGGACCAGGATATGTCAATGTGAATTTTAATTATAGAGCACATTTAAAAGCCTATGGCCAACCAAAGTGCTTTACATCAGAAGAACGCATCAGAAACAACAGTAAAAACAGTATTATAAGCAATCAAAAAAAAAAAAAAAGCACAATAAAATCATGAAATAAAAATGCATAAAGGTCCAGGTGAAGTGGCTTTGTTCATTCAAAGGCCGGGTAAATAAATAAGTTTAAGACGCGATTTAAAAGTGAGGAGGCTATTTGCAGACCGCAGGATAAATGTATCAACAGCTCATTAACATTAAGTACAAACTTTATTTGTGCAGAGTGGCCAGCTCTGTAATTGGCAACCAAAGTGTATTTGGCAACCCTTTTTGACTTAGTTTGATTAGTGTTTTCTAAATACTTATTTATTTGTGGCAGTGCTGATCAGATAGACCCAGCCCATCCAGTTTATATTTTCTTTCATATAAGTTCAGTTTATTTGTTGAATCTTTAGCCAGTTTCTTTTTAACAAACATCGAACACTCTACCATCCTATATATGACAAAAATGAAAGGAGGCATAATTGGCTGATCAGACAACTGCTGTGATGGTCCTCAGTGTCATTTGGGTGCCTTTTCAGTGATTCTTTCAACAAGTAAACAGATTGCATTTTTAGACTGCCATCTTGGATTGCAGTTGGCTCCCTTGGTCCTTGTTCTGCTCTCTGGTGAGGTGTAGGGCCTCCCCAACTTGATCCATTTACATTTGAGGAACTGATTTATGCTCCACCACAGCAGGCTGTCCAATCCTGCAGAGCTGATCAAAGGCCACCGTAGTCAGCTGCAGTCCAAGATGGGAGAGCAGATGGAGAAGCTCAATGGAGAAAAATATTTTTTATAAACATAAAGATCTGCTAAAATCTATTTCTATAACTTGGTTTGTTCCTTTTAATAATGGTTGATTATTTCTTTGCCGAGTCAAAGCCAAGGAGAGCAAAGGAAGTTTGCCATATTTAGAATAGACTAGGCTTTATTGTCATTGCATACAGTTACATTAAAATTAGTTAAGAATTCCCTTTCCATTAGTGCAATAAGTTAAATACATAAATTAATTCACAACATGCTAAAAACCTACTAAAAAAAACAAAAAACAGACCCTCACCCACACATCATTCCTGTACTGCAACTATTGTTTGTTTAGGAGCCTGATAGTCCAAAGGTGAAAAGTGTTTCTGTGTCTGTTTGTTGAGGCAATGCATGAACAGACTTAGAAAGACTTTAAACTGCTAAATGTGATGCATCTGAGTTAAACCGTTTCAAACTTCAAAAGATGTATTTTCTATGTGAACTGGCCTTTAGTCTTGTTCCACTTTTGCAGCTGATCTGAGGAATTGGCAGGAATGTTGAGATCCCTCTTTGAAGCTGAAATGCATATTTTGAACCATCTATCTCTATCTGCCCACTCATCTTAAATGTCCTCTCTTCTTTGAATTTGGGTCTTATCTTATGTGATGTAACATTAGTAAATGGTGCCAAGAGCCACACAAACTATCCTCTTGCAGAAAACCCTTTTCCAGCTAGTTCTGCTTTGAACTGCATGTGGCCATTAGTTGATCCAAGCCACTTCATTGTTGGACCTTGTGCTGGAAATGGTCACAGTTGCTGGGTTGCTTGAGACTCTGCTGAACTGTCTCTACATCATAGACATCTGGAAAGTATTAATACATTAAAAAATAAGCATTTTCAAATGTTTCTTCAGCCCATACTGTGGCCAGAACACAGGTGAATGGTAGATGAAAAATTTATGACTTTATGCACGCCACTCTGTTAATGATTGATGGCTAAACAAACAGGCATAAAGCTGATGAGACGGACAGACCAGCTAGAGACAGGCCAACAGAAGTTGCTAATCAATGGAGCTACAAGAATCCATTATGTTTGTGCTGCATAGAGCTTCTCCGGTCCGATGTTGGGCGTCATGTACAATAATGATAAATGGCCTTACCTCCTTCCAAAAGAGGGAAGATAATGTGTTTTTGATGAATGAGATAAGAAAGATTGTGGTGGTATTTTATTCCTTTCCCGATTTTTCGAGGCTATTATTTGAAACTAAACTGATTTCCGCTCTTTACATTACATTATTTGAAAATGCTACATCATGAAAACAATTTGTATGTGTACACTGGATTGCATTTTTGTTTTGTGTACTGTACTCAGTCTCTTGGCCACAACTATTTACCAATCAGGAACATAGAGATTTTTTGAAAAATGCTTGGGCCTGAAAGGCTGCACTGTATGAGAGCTGATCATTCTTGTTGCTTCATATTTTATCAAATACAGTACTGTGCAGGTCTTGAGCCACCCTTCATTTCTTAATAATTTTCTTCCGAGCAGCAGAGCTTTGTTGCAGTATTTTAAATGGTCTTGAAAACAAATTTTTCAGTTTACTTTGAGGATTTTTTGAAGTTTTTCTTTTGGACATTGGCTGCTTTTTTCTACTTATTGTCAGTCCAGGCCAAAATCTGACCACTTTTATGTTCAAAGACTGATCTATGAATTATTCAAGGATAAAGAAAGACACCACACTCATGGGATCAACTAGTCTTGTGTCTACAGACTACTTGGCAAAGAACCAAATTTGAGTAGTAATGTTTGGGACTTTTTACTAGCAGCCTGTCACAAAAACTTTGTGATTTCCAATTTGATCCCTTTTCTTGCATCTGCATCTGCACCTGCATCTGTTAAAAATGCCAAAGATGAAGTTTGACAAACATGAAATTTCATTTTTGCATTGACAAGGCAATTTCCATAGAGCTAGTACAGGTCCTAAAAATAATCAGCAAAGGATGAACAGTATTTGAAAGTGAAAAAATCGTAATAAATCCAGGAAAGACCTGTCCAGGACCTGAAAGATATATCTGGACCTTCACTTGCTCCATGTATTGTTTCCTGAAGCTTCACCAGACATGGTCTCCATGGAAAGGTGGTTAAAAAACGTTTTTAAAGAATAAAATTACATCATTTTGTGCTTGGAGTACTGACGTTTGATTTCTTGCAGCTTGTTCTCGACACATCATCTAGACAGAACTTTTTTTCTTGTCTGGAGTCTGACATCTGTTGTGTCATCGATCAGAAAAAATTGAAGTGGGTGTGGTTAATATGGAAAAACGTGAAGTGGAAAGTTGTCATTTCGGTTTCTTTGTTGATGCAAAAGACTCAACAAGATTGAATGAATAGTTTTAAGGAACAGCTGGTTGTGGCAGTGAGGGAATCCGAAAATCTATACTAAGGATAGACCGATACATCGGCCGGCTGATATATCAGGCCGATATTTGCATTTTTTACTAGTATTGTTGGAGATGCCTGCAGCATCAGCTTCAACACTGTCCATCTGCCTCACTGATTCCAGCAGCTTGATTCCCATTTTCAGTATTTTTCCCCAACAAATTATTTACAAAAAGAAAAACTGTCCAGGGGCCATATTGTTCTGTTTTGTTTTTATGTAAATGTTGAACTTTATCATACAAAGATTAAGCTGTTACATGCTACTAACATTACTTGTTCTTAATTTTTTTGTAAGTTAAATAAGTAAATGTTTCTTTTTAAACAAAAATAAGACTAGTAACATTTGTTATCACTGTGCCAATTTTTATTATGTAAATTAAGGAAGCAACAGCCGTATCCGCCCCAAATACAAATATGGGGTTTAAGAAAATCGGCATCCTGAATCAGCAATCGGCTGAAGTCCCATTTATGCTCCCTTACGAGCATAAATATGGACGTCCGTTACAAACGTCCCATCATCATACTTCCATGCGTCTTTTACGTTGCCGTGGTTAACCTCCAGTGGGCAGTGCTCATAGTTAACTCCTGCGATCCAACGTCAGTTTCAGACACCGGTTGGTGGCGGTAATGCGCCGCTATAAAGTTGTTTCTAATCACCCAACACGTCCTGAACACTCGCACAGCGTTATTGCAAAAGCTTGCAAAATTTCTACAGTTTTTGTCCTCGTCTTCATTCTTCTTCTGCATTTTTTCCCTTCCTGTTCCTCTTCTTCTTCTCTGGTTTGTTTCTGCTCAGCCCTGCCCCCGCGGTTTCCTGTGGTGTTGCTCCGTCTTCTGTGTCGAGTGACAGATGTGCAAGGATCCTGAAAACGCACCAAATTATGCGTGTAATCGATGCAGGAGACAGACGAAGCTGTCCGTCCGTTCTGCGTCAAGCATAAATGGGCCTTAAGGCTGATGTAAAAAAAAAAAAGAACTCAGAACCTAGACCAAAACATTACCTAAGCAGTGTGGGATCATCTTGACAGAACAGAACAAAAGGCAGCGACCTCCAAAAAGCTCTGTAAAGTCCTTCAAGAAGTCTGGAGAACTAACCTGAAGACTACTTACAGAAATGTCATGAAAGCTTGTCTAAGAGAGTTGATAGGAAATGCATTTCCTGGGGATTATATGAAGAAGTGAGGGGTGGCTCAAGACTTTGTACATAATTGTGTTCTGTCAGTTTATTGTGTTTATTTTCCAGACCAAGTGGTTCAAGTGTCTCTCGCTGTCTCCACAGGATTTTCTGGGCCAGGCTCACTGCACCCTCGGAGAGGTGGTTGGATCGTTGGGCAGTCGCTTAGAAAAACCTCTTGGGTGAGTCTGTGTGCACACAGTTTTAGCAAGAGAATGTGCTGAGATGCCAATCACAATCTGATCAAAGGGGATTGATGGTAAAGTTACACAAAATCAAAATATGACCAGAGCTGTCAGTCATATTTTTCTCACTGAGCGTACGGAACAGCCACAGCATTTCCTTTGGGAGTTATTATTTAATCACTGACTGCAGCTGTTTCACAAAACTTTCATCTTGTATCTTCATTTGAAAACTGGTCTTCCACTGGAACACTTTTCAGGCTGTGTTGACATGACATGATATTTATGAGGTAATACCATGAAAATTGATGGAAGCTTACAAGCTGTATGTAGAAATTCCCAGTTTTAGGTTATCAAGATTCAAGAACTTTATTGTCACACCAGCTCACGACAAGCGTTAACAGGCACGAAATTAGGACTCAGGTCCCTG
>JBBBVU010000025.1:10312052-10328955 GCA_037177055.1 Atherinosoma microstoma
CCCCCCCCCCCCCCCCCCCCCCCCCCCCCCCCCCCCCCCCCCCCCCCCCCCCCCCCCCCCCCCCCCCCCCTCTTCTGCTAAAAGATTTTGCTCCCTACCTTTTTCCTGAAATTCATGGTGATCATATCCAGGAAATAAGCTTCGTAATATTAAGGATTTCTACATATTGTTATCGGTAGCCCAGATAATAGTGCACTGGGAGATGTATAGCAGAATACAGATTCATATAAAACATCTGCACATCAAATTTGATTTAATCACGACGATAAGAGATTTGTTAGTGATCAACTATTGGTGCTCCATCAGGTTAGTATTAGAACCACTACAGAAGAATTGAAGGTTAATTCATCCAACAAAGATGCAGTTTTAGTACAAGATTTTATCCTTGTCATTTAAATTCTTCAGTCACATCAATGCAAAACTTAAGTTCACTTCCTCTGACAGCAGCAAAGATAAAAGGAAATAGTCAAGATCTTATGTAACATCTAGGAGAGAACACGGCCTTGGTTTCAGCTTTAGTCCTAAAACAAGCTGTAAATGGCCTTTTACACTGGATGCGCTCATTAAAAATGTATTGTTTAAAATCATAACATCATAAAGCCAATCCAAACATCTGAATATCCAGACTGATGTCGGTTTAACTGGCATCAGTGCTGATAAAACAGCCGTGTGACAGACTCCTGTTAATCAGCGTGACAGCATTTACCTTCTTGTCGCTACCACTCATCCGATCTTTGACTTCTTTGGCTTTTTGAATGGCTTTCAACACTTCCACTGTGTCCAGCTCCTTCTCCGTTGTAACTTTACTGTCCAGACAAACCTGATGAATGCAGGAAAACATTTAAATTAAACAGCTTCTTTTTATAATTTGAGTAGAATTACTGGTATAATAGTTATAAAGGTACAACCGTGTGGTGTAAATTGAGCAGTTAACTACATCTCTCATAGTCAGCTAAAGTAGCACATGAGATTAAATGACTACTGGAGTGGTTTTGGTGGTGTACCTCTGCTGCACGGTCACCAAACTGGGCCAAGACTTTGGTTCTGTAGTCTGGGATGATGCACATGGGGTTACTGGATAAGTTGAGTTTCTCCAGACAGGGTAGAGACCCGATGTTCCTGATTTCCTCCAACTGGAAACAAGCATCACATAAATCCACATGAGCCTCCACTGACTTTGATCAATCTCAAAATCTTACAGAAGAGATTGTCCTTTCTTTGTCTTGGGTTTGATTTACAAGTCTTGATTTAGGTTTTAGTGTACTAGAATATCTATAAAATGTGGACATAAAGACCATAATTCACATGCATGTCATAATTCTGGTGACAGCACTAAATTATTCATATAAATTATAACTCTGTGAATAATTTCTTTAATATTATTTCATGTTAATGTAAACACAGATCTTAAAGAAAATTTGAATTGTGTAAAAAAATAAAAAAATAAAAAAAATTAGCTCCACACTCTTACGAATCAGCATTAAAAAAAGATTTGTTGTACAGCATGCATCTACACAACATCTGGGCAACCTTGTTTGGGTTACCTGGGCCAGCTGGTTGTGACTCAGGTCCAGGTTGACCAGTGAGTAGAGCTTGGAGAGGCCAGTCAGTCGCTCCAGCTGGTTACCAGCCAGACTCAAGGTTTTGATGTTCCCCAGACGAGTGTGAGCAGCTTCCAGGACCCGAAGGCTGTTATAGGACAGATCCACGTGGACCAAGTTGTAGAGATGCTGCAAACACAAAACAAATGGTTGAGTTGTACAAGATACCATCAGCTGAGCTTATTTGACTGCATCTGTCAGAACGATCAGTCTACAGCAGCTTAAGAGGGTCTGAGTGTACAGTGACCTGCAAGGCTGAGAATGTAGCTGCTTTTTATCCTCTATCATAGCATAATTGTGCACATAGTTGCTTGTGTGCAACATTTAGTACTGAGGAATTCCACTAGGGGGGTACATTAGGGAACTCGGAGCAAATAGAGTTGCTGAGTTTGTAGGGTATAAACAAAATTAAAAACATAGCACCAACAGAGGAGCTTAATGTTTGGTTCGTTTTTAGATCATGGCAGAAAAAACAACAACAGTGGTTTAATAGATATACGTAAAGCCCCTAAACCAAGCGCACTATAGCTTAATGTCTTGCTCATTTTGCCAATGAGGGGAAATGATGTCAAACATCTGTGACAGCCCAGACTTTTGGGTCGGTTACAACAAATAAGGGAAGACACGAGGGAATTCACAACAAAAAGCCAGGCCCCTAGGGGTTAGATGGAGCGGGCTCCACCCAAGAAAAGGCAGACCCTTAAAGCTTATGGAAACCCTGGCCAGCTGTCTAATTTGCCCTCAGCACCAAGGCCTGCAACACATACTCATAAACAAAATCAAATCCCACAGGAGCCCAAAGAGGGTCGGGTTGTCACAATTTTCTGACCTTTACAAGGACGTTTGATGACTTGCTCAGCCAGTTTAGTCCACTGATTTCACACACCACCACACACATCCTGTCCACGCTACACTGTGGACCCAAATGTTCCCTACACTGCCCCTACCAGCTCCTCACACACTGCAGCTTGTGAACATGTAGCATTCATTTCTGAGGATATGCACAAACAATGCTTCAAACCAACACAAAATACACAAGGCAGCCATGACAAACGAGCATAAGTGTCATTAAAAGTGAGAATATTCTCAGCCTGAGAGCTGTGCTACAAAAAAGACATAATTTTCTGGGCTGATATAATTGAGACTGATTATACTTTTTAAAAGAAAAAGTCACATGGTAAATTGGGAAAATCCTTATTATTAATCATTAAAATAATTGTTAATTGCATCAGAAATTATAGACTTTCAGCTGAGATTAGACACACTCTTCCTCATGCTGTTACACACCTGCAGGTTTTCCACTGAGGACAGCTGGTTGTAGCTCAGATCCAAAAACTCCACCTTTGGGATCAGTTTCTGAAACAAGTGTTAATTCAGTAAATATATACAAGTTCACAAAAAACAACAACAAAATAAACTGATTCACACATTGCTGAAACAGCTTTGATCTGGAGACATCTGACAATTGTAGTTTTAGGGGTGAACAGAAAGTATTGGAGATCATTTTAATTGTTTACTAACAACTTGGCCTGCATTGTTATATGGACTCATATTGAAGATCAGAATAATATGATAGGATATGATAGTCCTAAATGCTTATAAATGAAGCCACCTGTTTTTACTAGATAACTGAAATTTAAGAAATATGTTAAATAACTTATTATCTAATAATTTATATTAATGACGCACAGCTTTAGTAGAAATCTTTCAAGATTTGCATTTAAAATTGAGAAATTAAATGATCTTTTTTATGTTACTGCACTAAACAGGACTATTTTCTATAGCTCCCCCCCTTGAAGTCTTAGGTGAGTCTTTTAGGGGGAGCTGAGCTCATCTTAGTTCCCTCTAGTCTTTTTTAGGGGTGTAAACAAAATTATAAACATGGCAACAACAGAGGAGGTTAATGTTTGGTTAGTTTTTAAGATCATGGCAGAAAAAATGACAACAGTGGTTTTATAGATGTACGCAAGGCCCCTAAACCAAGTGCACCATAGCTTAATCTGTAATGCAAGGGCACCTCCAACACACCTGAATCAAATGAATGGCTCGTTACCAGGCCTCTGCAGAGCTGAATGACATGCGGATGAGGGAATTCAGTCATTTGAGTCACGTCTGTTGGAGATGGGATGCATCTAAAAGTTGCAGGATAGTAGCTCACCAGGGCCGGACTCGGGCGCCCCCGTTTTAAACCATTGATGCAGGGAAAAAGTTCAACTCTCTGTGAAGCTGTCAATATGTCACATGTCTCACCACTGAGCTGTCGATGGCACTGATGCAGTTGTGGCTCATGTCCAGCGTGGTCAGGTTTCCCCACACAGGAATGACAGCAGTGACGGGACAACCAGACTCCGCCCCCTCAGGCTCCCACTGCGAGAACTCACTCGCCTCCGGGACCAGCATTGACTACGTGGTGGAACAAACATCACAACACACATATCAGCACCCAGTACTTAACAAGCTGCTCCATCATCCATACTCTGGGGTCATATTCAATCAGAACCGTACCGTCATAGATTCTGTGGAGCGATGGATGCTCATGGTCCCCAGACTCGACCTCAGACATGACAAACCTCTAACCTGCTGCGAGCTGCAGTCGCAGATCTGAAAGCAGAGAAAAATGACACGTTTTGTTCCTGGAAAATATCAAACGTGACCTGCTTCTAAAACTTCTTTATCATGTGTAGAACATGAACATGATCCTGTTTTTGGGTGTAGAATCGACAAGTGTTTATAACATCCGGCATCAGGTTTGTGATGAGTGACTTCTTTTAAAAGCAGCAAGTTACCTCTATTTGCAGCAGCGATTTGAAAACAGACAGGTCAAAGGGCAAACTGCTCTCCTGGATGTTACTGGTTCCTACTGGACCTATGGTTCCAGAAATCTGAGTAAGAGACAAAATCAGTAAGAAAATCCACCAATGCTGCTGCTAAATCTTGTGAAACAATCAATCAGAGGATCTGTGTTTGAACTAAATCGGGAGGTTTGTTACTTTGAGGTATCGCAGCCTGCAGGTGAAGTCCAGGATGTGTCCCAGGTCAGTTTTGGCATCTCCGTTAAAGCAAGTGGGTTTGGCCAGTCGGAGTTGCTGAGAGACGGCGTAAAGCTGCAGAGGACGGAGAGAAAACACCTCACCCGCCTGCAGCAACTGCTCCCCTACAGCACGCAAACACAATGATTTGACACGTCACCGTACAAGATTACATAAAAACAATTCACTTAATCTGTAATCCAGTTTATTCTGCACAGTGACAGTTCAGCAGGGAAACAAACAACAAACCAGACAAGCAGATTTTGTGACCTTGAGCAATCAGTGATGCTTTTCAATTACATGGTATCATACTCTATGGGCAACTTTAATGATTTTTATTGTATAGAACAAGAGCTTTAAATTTAGATTATTGTTTTTCAATTCTCAACTCAGTTATTGGATCATTCTTCACTGTGAATAAAGCCAGCTATTCCACTATGTCTGCCACCTAAAGATTTAAGTGTAACCAGTCAGAGCCATTTGGCTTTGTGGCATTTTATCACGGTGGGAAATAAGAAGTGCCAACACAACGTCTGATGCTCCAACACACCATCAATTTAAGTGTTGTGTTCCACAAGTCAAAGTCTTTAGACTCGAGTTGGTCTGAAACTACTTTTCCACTTGAGGAATGTTTTTAAAAGGTTTTTAAATGTTTTGGCGTCAAAAACTGAAGTGATTTATGATTATCTGTGCTACTTTATCCTCCTGTTTAAATGTCTGTAACACACTTCTTACTTGTCTTGACCAAAAGGCCCTTGATCATCCTCTACTGTGACTAAGCTCTTATCAGGGACCAATAATAAAAGTAAACGACTCTTGTTTAAAGATTATAATTTAGTTTAAAATGGCTTTTGAGATGTTTTTTGATCCCATGTCTTTTCTGCTGTCTTTTTGCGTCCGTTTTAAAAATGTAATTTATTTATTTTTAAATCACAACTACAATCCCTTAGCTGTTAACAGTCCTCAAAGCGGTCATAAAGGAGTCTAACCTTTGTGGAACAGCTCCTCAGCCAGTGCTGCCGTGATGCCATTGATCTCCTGAGAAAGAAAAAAAAACAATTATTTTCAAGTGAATACTAACATAAAAATGATCAGAATTGTAAACTATCCAATTAGCTGCTCATCTTGGTTTCAGCTCTATTTTTTCTACACATCACATCTCGGTGAGTTGGGTTTATTTTTTAATGACATTATTGAGAATCAACAGTCATTTCAGTGTGATAATATTTCATATGGAAGAAGGGCTCAGAGGAACCCTGAACTCCACCTTAAATTAATTCCTTACAGACACACTTCAAAGGCACTTCTTCAACCAGGATTGAAGCAGCTTATTTATAAACAACAATAACCATATTTTCTGAGATCAATCTGACTCGACCATCTCGGACAGTCACAAGCTGAGCATCTGACATCACACAAGGTTTTTTCATCAGTCCCGAGGACTCAGACAACAACGGTCTGCTGTTGCTCTGTCGTCATGTGACCACGATCTCTGACTTCACAAAGCCTGAGACCATAGCCATTTGATCCATACAAAAAGAAAGTGGTCTCTTTTTCTTTTTTCTGGAATTACAGACATCAAAAACCCAAAATATCTATGGTGTTTAGAAGTCAGGGACAAATCCAAGCAGGGCTGCATGATGTGGCCAACAAAAAAATATGCCTCATTATTTTTAGACAGAATGGTATTACACATCATATATTGCAACCTTTTCTACATATATCTACTATCATCCAACTTTTTGAGGTTCTTTACTGACTCTGAAGTAATAAAAATGTAATTTCAGTTGTTAAAAAATAAGTTTAAACGTATTCATCTAATCACCGCTTCAACATTTGATGTTTGCATGACAGAAGGAACAAGAAAAAATTATAGATTCATTAATTTTACTGGGGAAAAAAAACATTTTAAATTGGAGACATTTTATCATTTTAAACAACAATCATGACCATTCACGCTCTTCTTGGCGAGGCCTGTTTTTTCTGCCTCCTGTCTGAAAGGACATACCCAAAATAAATCAAGTATATCTTTACATCAACAAGGCTCAGGAGAATAGTGGGATAGTCCCCAAATGCAACTTAAAAACACCATGTGAACCCAGAAAGAACTAAGAAGTGAACCCCAAGATGGTATATGATATGGAGAGCGAATACTTCACAATAAAATCCCATTCGTCACCATGGAAACTAGCAGGACCTTCAAGATTCATTTGTAACAAAGACAGAGTCATAGGAAAACACATTAGCAGAGATTTTGGAGCAGGAAAAAAACATTTGACCAGGAAACAGCAAAAGTAAAACAGGACTTATAATTTTGGTCTGCCAGCGCACAGAATTCTGTCCCACAGTGATGAGACAGAATTCTTTGTAACCAGCAGAGTCTCTGCTTTCATATGACAACATGTTTGTTTGGTTTGCTTGCAGCAGAGAAATTAGCCAAAGCTCTAAAGTGGACAGTGTTGTTCTCATGTTTTTGTTAGATTCTCATATAATTGCTTTGACTATAATTAATTTGGATCTCAATACTTGGTAAAGTCTTTTAGCTGAGTTTCTCCTGTCATTGTATGCTACATGTTAGGATTGATGCTTCTTTGCGTGTGGTAACATCCTCTGTTCTGCACGTATGTCATACTGCCCCCTGTACAGGGGGCTCTTGTAAAGAAGAAGTTAATTAAAAGAATCCTAACTTTACAAAGTGTATTATAACTAAGGGTCGACCAATAATTGGTATGGCCGATATTATCGGCCGATATTGGGCAATTTTATAATAATGAGTATCGGCCAATTTTTCTCGCCGATAGCTGATAAAATAAGTCTAATTTAAAACGCGCTCCTTTGACTCTCATACAGCAGTCTCTCTGCCTGAAGGATCCGCTGTAGGATGTGTAACAATGTCCCACCTACAGCCCCCACTGATTGGCTGTCAGGGGCTGTGTAGCCAATCAACACTGACGCTTCTAGCTGCAGCTCCTCAGCTGCATGTCGTTTGCCAACAGTTTACGTGTTAACAGTAAGCTTGATAAACACACCGTCTTCATACTGGAGCTGAGTGTCTGTTCTACGCGTGAATCTCCCTCTCACACAATTACACACGCACGCACACATACATACACAGAAAAGAAACCAACATATTTACTTCCACCTCTTAATTCCCTCCTATTCTAAATGTGAACTATAATCTCTAGTTTTTGTCTCCTAACTGATCGTAATAAAATGGAAATCTGGCTTGTCGCTGCTGTGAGGAAACGATACCTTGGGGATCCATCCACACCGGGGGCCAGCCCACCCATGGCCACAGCAGGCGCCACCACCGGAGCCGCCCAGATCCAGGCAGGCCGGGGGCCACACCACAGCCATAAGGCTGCCGTGCGGGACCCCAGCCACCCAGACACTGGCGATCACCATGACAACGATCCCGCCAGATGAGCAGGCAGAGCCCCAAGCATGGTGGACCCCCCTGAGCAGAACACTGGAGAAAAAAGTGTTAAAAAGTTCAAACAAAAATTCTTAAATATTAAGATAAAACAAAATAAACCTAAAAACAAAAATCTAGAAATAAAAGCATGCATCAGCATCTCCATGCTGGCAAGAGAGAGAAATGGGCCGACTCTGGCAATGTTTTTAAGATGATAAAATCCTATCTTTGTTACATTTCTAATTTATGGGTCACAGGTGAATAAAGAGAAATTACTATTTTTTTTGCAGCTCATTGGACGTGACACTCGTGATTATTAGTTATTATTTGGATTAAATGTAACCATATCAACATTTAATCCATTGTAATATAATAACTGTAAGATATTTTGGTAATAGACAGCCTGGCTTTAAGAAATGCCAAACTGTTATTTGGCTCTAAAAGAGTATTAATTTATTTGACCTCTGTTAAGTTAAGTTTTCTTTTAAATAAAAGGGAAATTTGGTAATTAATGTCAGCTGTCTTATTATAATCTAATTATTTATCATTTATTACCTCAAGATGATAAAAAAAAAAGGGAAGTGATTTAAATGGATCCATAAAGTAAAGCGGATCTATGAAGTAATCTGAATTTTCATCAGGGCTGTTAGTTGGAAAAGTCAGAACCCTGTTCATTAAAAAAATATGTACCTTTTAATTAACATTTAAAAACAGTTATATCTGTATCAAGTTTGGATTTCTAGTATTGTAAAAATCCTAATTATTTTGTATGTAAGTATTAAGAAAAGTTATTGGGGAAATGTTTGCTGGGGAAACTTTGAAAAACATGCTGACAAGCTTAGAGAAACTTTTTCTATGATGGGGATAATGGGGATGCTAATGGGGGCTCTCATATGATTGATTTTAATTGAGTAGTTTTCCTATTTCCTGACAAAAAAAATGGTAAAAAAAATTCCTAGTTGTCACACACACACATCCTCACAAAAGCACTATCACAAATCATCAACTTATTTTCTATCAGGAAGAGTCAACACTTCTTGATTAACAATCCCACAGAGAGAAGGAAACGCACACTGGAGAGCTGCTGTTCACATAAGAGTCCTCAGATTTTCACACACATATACACACAAACATCTGCTCACACACTTTGTAGTTTTGCAATTTAAGCGTTTTTTTCTGACCCCTTTTTAACAACTTGGCCATTGCAGATAGTCAGACAATTACCTAGCACTTAGAAATGCACTGTGTGTGTGTGTTTGTTATAACCACATTTCATTTCACCTTCAAAGCCACTTGTGTCCTCGTGAGTACCTGCTCAGAGTAAATCGAGCAGGAATGCATAAATCAACACATTGCTGTGTTATTTCCTCGAGGCCAAATCTTTGTATTTAACCTTGGTACGGTTTAATGAGACCATAAAACACAGACCTAGAGTTTGGGATTCAAAAGGAGTTTCAGATCCGCTTCAGCTGGTCCCTAAAATAAGGAATACTCAAGTGTTTTATCGAGCCTGGGTTGTATTATGACAAAGGGTATAAATTGAAAACCACTGTTGAATTGATATCTCTTTTTAAACATTAAATCTTTTTTGATACATAAAAAGCTAGTGCAAGTAAGTAAGACTGTCTTAGATCTTCAGGAATATTTATACATCGTGTGTCTGGGAATTGAATGTTTCATATTCATAAAGTCATCCGGGCTCTGGATATGCTGCAGGTTAGGAGTGTTGCTCAAAGGCATTGTTCTGGTGCTGACTGGCTGAGATGGAAGTACTTTTTTATGCATAAAAGATTGTTGGATTTCATGTTTTTATCTTTGCATTTATTATTTTTCCTTTTACTAAATTTAATTCAAATGTCACTTTGAGTCAAAATGTACATTTTGCAGCAGATAATCCAGAGAAAGGACACGGGATTACCATGTTGTGCAGTGTGGTCTGTTTTTATCTATGCATGCTAATATTGTTATCTAGGTAGATTTAGGTGAATTTAACTTAAAAAGTTAGTCAAAATAGTTAAGTCTGTTGAAGAAGGGAAGAGAAAGAGAAGAGAATGTAAAGGAAATAGGAAATGAACCTTTGAATTGCATTTCCAAGGAATGAGATAAACAAGATAGAAGCATAATGTTTGAGTGGTTTACTCATCCTGATGTAGGCTACTACCTCCCCTTAGATTCCTGCACATATCTGAGAGTTGATGTACTTTGCATCAGTTTAATATTTGCAAGTCCTGGGAAACTGATGAACAGTTTTGAAGTGCTCGAGTTTAAGGGTCCACCCACACCGGCCCTTCGTAATCAAACTAATTCATTTATTTAGAGTCTGTTTTGTTTGGAGATGTGTGAATGCAAGACCAAACTCTGATGCAAATCAAATAAAGAAGCTCTGGTCGGCGTAAAAACATAAGTCTCAGTTTGTGTCGAGTAAACCAAATGCAGGAAGTGGATTGTAGCAAAGTGTTTTTTTCTTTTTCTTTTTGTATAGTATTTTGTTCTGCCAAGTAGAAATGAATTGAGACGTGATTTTAGAAGTTTTTTCCACCGTATTTGATGTTAAACAATGAACTCAATTACCATCATTCACGGCAGAATGTCAATTTTGCTTTGATCTATTTTAATCAAAGTAAATGAAGAAAAAGGAACCCTCACTTTTTATATGCTAAGTTATTTGTCATGTCATGCTACTCGTGGTCAAGGCATTATCCTCAGCTGCTGGACACATTTATACTAGAGACAAAGAAGAAAAGATGATTATTTGATATCATGTGCCAAATACCAGCACAAGCTTTGGTGAAATGCCATGTATTTTAGACGGGTGCAGGTTCATCACCACTGCAGTTTCCCTCAGTCATTTTTTTAAATCAACTGACAGCTGTTGTCATGGAGAAAACTAAATACTTCTGCATGCTTCTTACCCGTCATCCAACAGCAGAGAGACAATGTTAGAAACCAGCTGATGATCTAAGTGGAGTCTTTATTTGGTGGCTAAATGGTCAGGCATTCGCGTAAGAGGATGATAAATAAAGATAAAACAGAATAGTATTATATGTAATGTTCTTTCATCGGGTGATAAAGGTCATGGTTCAGCTGAAAGTGTCAATTGGAAACTGATGAAAGCTTGTCATATGAGCTTTAAAGGAAACAACATGTCAGTTTTGTGTTTTTAACAAATCTTCGCCAAAAGGACAAAAAAGAAGTTGCTATAAATGGCCAGAGTCTGGTCTACTGTTTTGTTAGTCTCTTATCATACCATATCTTATCATAGCGCTTATCTCAACTTGGATTAAAACCATTGACTGTAGAAACAGTAAACCAAGATAGACTAGCTGCCCCTGTCTTCTATAAGGACTTTTTAATAAATTAGTCAAGTGGCTTTAAAGAAGACATTATGGCTCATTTTGCTAAAGGTTAACACAATCACTGACATCTTAATAACACATCAATGACAGTCTTTGGTCTAAATATCACCAAGTTGAAGCAATGTCTTTGCACCTCTGATAAAAACAGCTGGTTCGGGACCTCTTCTATACACCCTGAGCTACTGAGATCAGACTACCCCACATCAACATCTGATAGTTGATCCAAGGACAGTTGGCTCTGATCCCTCATTTAGACATAGTCTTGTGTTAGCCATGTTAAAACACAGCATTGTAGAATGAGTTGGCTTACAGCTTATTTAAAATCGCATTCTTTTTGTTTTTGCTTTGACACGCCTTAAATCCATTCCTTTGTGGGGTTTTTTATTTAGGATTTGAGAGGCTGACTTGAAGAGTCATTGCTCTTTGGGCATCATTTTAGCAGCACTATAAGTTTGTTTTTGTAATGGAGGTCCCAGCGTAGTCTGCATCCAATTACAAGTACTTACAAAGGCAAAGTCCTGGTAAAGCATTATTGGCTCCTTTCTTTCTTAAATGAAGTGTACTATGTTATGTGTACTGCTGATGAGAATTTGCTGTGAACAGCAAATACCCGCCTCAGATAGGCCTGAGTTGCTGAAATAGAGTTAAAAAAAAGTTTTCTTTTCAGGTTTTATAGCATGGCAAATAGGAGGCAATATTGTGGGTTTTATGGATTTTAACAGCTCATGGTTGAATTAGAGGATCAGTAAAGTACAGTAAGTTGATTTTTATAAGTATCATTCTGTTTTTTGTCTTTTTTTCTAGGTGGTAAATCCAAAGAAGAAAGGGAAGAAGAAAAAATACCTCAACTCTGGAACGGTAACAGATGAAACCTGAGAGATTATTTTCTTAAATGTGGAAAGTTTAAGTAACTCAATATGTAATGCATTTCAATTTAACATCTGGTCCAGACATTTTTATAGAGCTTTATTGTTACTTTCATTCATTTACAGGTAACACTGCTGTCATTCCTGGTGGACATTGAAGTCACCTTTCTGGACTACATCAAAGGAGGGTAAGTCGCTGGGCATACTTTCATTGATCCCACACTGAGAGACCGGGGTTGTGCTGTTAATGAGCATTGACACGCTGAGTGTCCTGGTCCCTGTCTCGATAATAACCCCGTCATGACTGCATGTCTGCAAAGTGCCAAAGATAATGATCCCTCAGTGTGAAGGAATTAGATGAAAAAGTGTACATTTGCATGTGAGAGGACAACGGGGAGAGGATGAGGGGAGAGAGAGAGAGCCTGACAGCTGGGATGACCTTAAGTCAGGCTTCAAACTCTGAAGTGTGTGTGTCCGTGCTCTTTCTCAAACCCCGTGCCATTGTTTGTGCTTATACACATCTCTGTACATGTGCTTGTGGATGTATGTTGCTCAGGAGGCCTGACCATGTGCACCCAGGCATGGCATAAATGCTCGCCTACACACTCTGCCTTCATTAGAGTCACAGAGTGGGAGACTGTCAAGCATGTGTGTCTAAGCCTGCAACTTTGGACAAATATGTCATCACTGTATTTCTCTGTTCATGCTGTCCTTGTAGCTGTCAGTTTTTAGGTGTTATATAGAAAGTTAAAAAGAAAATCCCTTTTTTTTTTTCTAAGGTAGTTTTAGAGACCGAGTTTAATTTTTGTTTTTGTCTCACAAACCCTGAAATAGATTGGATATTTGCTTTCTATTATTTGATTTAAGCAACAAAAACCTTACATAACTATTTAATCCACTATTATTTATAGTTCAAGATAATTATTCAGTGTAATTATTAAGCAGTGTTAAAAAGCAGAAGTAGTGTATGGAAAAACTGTGTCCATCCTTATTGTTTCCATAGGAAGAAGCTAAGTAGCAGCTAGATGCTGTTGATGAAGTGAACTTGGATTACTGGTCATCAGCACATCCATAAAAGCAGATGTTTCACATGTTTAGACAGTTTGCTGGTCTGGAGTTTTAGATGTGTGCTCATACAAAGCCATGTTGTAAAGAACAGATGACCAAAATTCTTCGATCACATTATACAGACAACTTTAGCGAAAGGGAGTTAGTTCAGGATACTTTTACTTATAAAATCATGCATTTTGTATTTACCTGGTAAGAACCACAGCTTTCATTATATCCAGACATGTAACACCTTAGAACTAATTCTACATAATTGTATGTACCAAACTCACCCAATTTGACTGAATGTGTGAGTTGCAGATATGGAGAGCGTGCATATGCTCTCGCCACATGTCCTGGCATATGTTCACTAAATCTGTTGCTATCTGCTAATGGAGAAGTCCCATCAAACAAGAACACGTTCCCAGCTGCACTGCAAGTCTGAAAGCACTCTCAGGCAGAGGGTGGCTTCTTTTTACGATTTTTTTTTCTCCTTTCTCTTATTTTTTGGAAGTGCTTTGGAAGTGTAAGCTGGGTGCTCTTACATGCTTGTGTGGCTAAATTAAGTGCCAAGTGCTGTTTCACTGTTAGAAACCTAAATGGACTGTAATGGTCCAGTCGCACATACTCCAATTGCATAATGGGGAACACGGTGCATTTGTGTGCAAGGATACAAATGGACCCAGTCACACATAAAAATATAAACACACCCATGCTTGCAAAGTCGAGACACACACATGCCCTTCTAAGTACTGCCTTGTGCATTTTCCGTGAAATCCCTGGTGTCTTTCAGTCTAGTTGGACTGTCTGCTCAGGTATCTTTTCATCCAGTTTGCCAGTCATTTCGTTTCATTTCCTGGCAAGTCTCTCCTCCTTTCATCTTGTCTCCACCACTCTTAGCATCTGATTGACAGGCCTTTTTTTGCAGTTTCAACCCAATCAGCTAATTGTTCATTTGGACCTAATAAGGAACATGACCCGTTGGTAGCATTAGCATAAATGACTGATTTGAGAGGGCTCCATCTCAATCGTTCTTTTCTTTCCCTTTGATAAAGCATTAGTACCACCCATTGGATTTCAACAGAGGCCTCTTTTTATGCAAGAATGACGATAAAATGATGAATTGTTGGTGATATCTTTTAATTTGAGAAGTGTCTTTGAAGACAGACCTGTCATTCACAGTGACAGATATTGTTCCCACTTGTTTTGGTTTGTGAATTGAGGATTGAAACCAGAATAGAAGCATCATTCTGAGAGGTTATCATTACTTAGAAGAGCAGACACTCAGAATGAAGACACTGTGGTAAGCTCTTTGAAAAAATGAATAGAATTTTGATGGATATGCCTCACAACTGAACAGGCACAATGTATTACAGTATCAATGTTTTTATTTTACTGTTTTTACTTGCATCAGGTTTTAGTTGCTTTCCTCTGCTTTCCTTTCTCCATATGGATGCTGTCCAACCAGCAACATCTGTTTGCATATCATCAGGAAGGGTCACATCACACAACATCTGATGCTGTTTTTAGACCACTCAGTGCTTTCATGCATACGTGGTTCACCCTGGTGCCCTGGGTTACTGGAAAAGAGTTTTTTAAACACTTTTCAAGCATTTTTTTTTTTTTTTAATGTTGGAACATTCACACGTTTTTAGAAAAACCTCACACTATCTACAAGTACAACTTTTCTCAACTTTCGAGGTTTTTCTTGACTTTTGGAAATCGTAAAGGGTAGAGGTGACAGCTGCTGTTGACACCAGTGGCTAATTGGTGTGCATTCGTGTGCAAGATAAACTAAAAAGAAATAAGTAAACTAGACGGAAAAGCTTTAAGTGAGTGAGTCCAGTTTTTTTTTTCTTTTTTTATGATTGGGTGCGTTGATAATTAATATCTAATGTAAATAGTTGCTACATCATTGATACGGTTGCTGTGAGAATTTTGGAGAGCAGCCTGTTCAGTCTGCTAGAAAGCTTATTTGAATATTAAGTGCAACCCCCCTCATCATTTGCTCCCACTGTGCACCGTTTTGTCACATTGACTCCTGGCTGAGTTACTGCAGGCTTTAACAGCAGGAGAAGATCTGTGACTGTCACAGAACCAGCTGGATATAGAGGCATTCCCCATTCACCCTTAAACCAATTCATATATTACACACGTAAAGCATGTATTTTAAGAGCAGCAACACTGAACAGCTTCACAGAAAAATTACAAATAGCTGTTTGTTTTTGTATTTTCATTGATATAGAGATGCAACATGTTTTCCTGAAAGCACAAGTAGTGAGCAGCACAGGGAGCAGATAACGTATTTCCTTTGAATGCTCTTCGACCACAGAGTTTGTACTGATCACAGAGGTACAATCTTGTAAAGACTGCAGGTAAAATAATCTTACGGTCAGTAAGATGGTTAATTCACCTCTTAAAAGTCACAAGTCCTCCTCTGTATATAAAGGGATTGCGTCACTGTCACTCTTTTATCTGGACCCAGTTTGTGGTAAAAATAAATTTTAGCACGACCACTGCCACTAGTAATGGAATTGGGAGTGTGACATGTGAATATAATTTTCAACTAAAGACGTTCTTTTTTTTAATGAACTCCATAGCTACTGATAGGAATTTGCTGCAAAAAAAAAACAAGCGCAAAAGAGTTTCAGGTTCCTGCAAATTCGGTACTATGAATGCATCATAATTCAAACTACAATTTGGGTGGAGATGACAATGAGAAAACTGGGTATTTGTACTCTGATTTGGGAGTTTGATGTAGAAATTTACTCCAAAATTGAATGGCTCACCGTATGAGATGTTTTTAAATTTCACCCATGTCAAAGTGCCATGGTTGTGTTATTGACTTCATGACTTCTGACACCCAAATATATGCTCTCAAGCTCAAAAAAGTATTTTTTCTTCCCCCTGTCGAAATGTATTGTTTTTCATTGTGCCCAAGATGTTCAGCAAGAGTGATTTTCTTCATGTTGTGTGATGTAATCTCAATAAAAAACCAAAGGAGGGTAACAACTTTCAAATCAAAAAGAAAAAAAAAAGAAATATTTGCCTCTAAAATCAGAGAGAAGTCATTAAACTAAAGTTTCACTCAGATTCTTGCCTGTTTAATGCAGAGGATGTAGTTGACCTTTTGGAGAGTATTGCATGTGCCTGTCAGGGTAATAATAGTCACTCTATTATGAGTCAAATGATTATATCAAGCATTAAATGCAGATTTCATTTTGTTTTGCCAGAAGCTGACATCAACTTTGTAGATGTTCTGCTGGAGAAATCAAAAGCAATAATGGGAAAAATAAACACAGACTGCAGAGGTCTGATCATGTTAATTAGTACCAATGACTTAACGTGTGGGAGCTGCACCGCAGCCTCACAGCAAGAAGGTCACTGGTTCGAGTCCCGGGCTGAGTTTGAGCTGAAGGGGATTGCTGGTTCGAGTCCCGGGCTGAGTTTGAGCTGAAGGGGATTGCTGGTTCGGGCTCGGGAGGGATTTGAAACAGTGGCCTTTCTGTGTGGAGTTTGCATGTTCTCCCCGTGTATGCTTGGGTTCTCACCGGGTACTCCGGCTTCCTCCCACTGTCCAAAGACATGC
>JBBBVU010000025.1:10329055-10340597 GCA_037177055.1 Atherinosoma microstoma
ACTTGCTGGGATAGGCTCCAGCCCACCCGCGACCCTGCATGGATTAAGCGGTACAGAAAATGGATGGATGGATGGACTTGTGGAGCTGGTTAAACCTATTTAGTTTCTTCTTTTTTCATCGACGTTTCATTGACGTCTTTAGAAATGCACATCATAGTTGTGACTCATGGAAACAAACGCCGTCATTGCTCTTTTTCTTATGCTGAAGTTTCTCAGTGATGTGTTTCTTTATGGACTCTCTCCCTACTGTTGTCATTTTTTAATTTTCTGTTTCCATATTCACCTTGTATTTCTGGCTGCCCATTTATTCCCATGCAATCAGAGTTGCTCTCTCAACCTTGGTGGATGTGTGACTGAGAGATATTGCAGGAGAGAAAGAGGGCATGCATAATTTAGACTGCTTGGCTGAAGCTCATCTGTGCCAGCATGGGGAACTGGACCAGAAATCACTCTGTGTCCTCTTGTCCTTGCAGCTGTCTCCTATAAAATCCATTTAAAGTGTTTTTTCTTGGTGTTTTCGTAATGTTGGTGAATTAAGCCGACTGACTAGGAGTTCTGTAATTCACATTTTGTCACTTTTCACAATGTCAACGTTTGGGTGGAGCCTTTTCATCAATCCTTCAGCAGCTCCACAAACTGCTGGGACTTTTAATTTGTCCAAGGAGACTGGACAAATATCTAAACATATAGAACCATTTAATTATAAACTGATGTAAGTTTCTTACCAGAAGTTAAATATGTTTAATATGAAACTTGTAGTGGTATATGTTCTCTTCAAATAACACATTTTAAATACTATAAAAAAAGGTCCAAAACAATATTTTTTTAAAATCCTGTTGTAGTAATGGTAGCAGGAGGAACAGATACGCCTTGAGTTCCCATTTATCTTAAGTATAGCAATGCATTTCTTGTATAGCCGGCAAAATAAGAGGGTTAACATGTTCATGGTTATTGCATGATGCCTAGTATTACTAACAATTGCTCAGTAGCCCTTGTTGTAGCTGAGGCTGATGTAAGTATTCCGTTTTTCAGTTGTTAAAGAAACATTTCAGAGTCCAAAAATGTCAATGTAATGGTGACGCTGGAGAAAAAGCCAACGGATCAACAAAGTCGAACAAGAAGTCTGATCAAAATGTTGCATCAGCTGGTTGTTTTTAAGGTATTTTAAGTCAAAACCAAGATGTCAAAAAGCTCCATGCAATTTTTAAGGAAAACATTTAGTCCTGTAGATTACCTACTTTGATGTTGCTTATTACCACTACATTATTATAGACAAGGTTAGATTGTGTGGAAAGGTGTTTGATTGTTGATTTTGGGTGCCCTAAAAATGCATTTTTGAGGCAGTGTGACTGGATAAAAGTATTCCTTCCAAGGTCTTGTTTATGGTAGCATGAATGTATCCATATGCCTCAACCTTATACCATGTTTGAGAGGTTACAAAAATTGCTTTTTTTATTATTATTATTTCTGTGATCTCATGTAACTCTTTGGAATTATATAAAGGGTTTAATTCATTTACAAACAATCGTATCTGTTTTCACTTATTCTAAATCCACCATCTAAACCTTTTTTTTTTATATCAGGCTTTGATTCTCTATCTAGTGGCTTCTCATGCAGATATCAGTCAGTCAGTTTCTTAAAACAGCTGACACAAAAATTATCTGAGACCTGAAAAACCAATGACCTCAATAATTTATATCAACTCAGAGATTTCCTTTTAAAAGTTTTGCACTTTATAGCCCAACCCCATGCCCATCCACACATCTGTCAAAGTCATTTGGTAAACATTTGGTAAACAGATGCAGGTTATCCCACACCTTGAGAACCACGAGAAACCCAGAAAGCCCCACCTACTGTATGTGGGGTGATCTTTAAATGTGTCATGAACTTTTTCCCTCCTCTTCTTCTGTCACCTCTGGACAGCTGTGTACCTGTGCTTCTCATGACCTGCAAAGATGATGAGCTGCTCGGTGTTTGACACCAGAGATGTGTACGCTAGATGGAGAGGCTTTTGTGTGTGGCAGCGCCAAAGATTTGTGTGAAAGAGCTGTGGCTGAGTGTTTAACCACATCCTGCCTTTGCAGGTTAACAAGTGAGGGAATGTTTTTGATTGAGAGGTGTGAAGCTTTCTCATGATAGGTGTCAAGGATTGTGTTGCTTGTTCCTATCTTTCTCTGGCAATCCATCTTTTTTTCTGTCAGCTCTGTCTTTGTGCCTGTGCTCACTCTCAAAAGCTGAAAATGCAGAGCTGAGCACAGAGCGTTTTAGATCTGGTGTTTATCCTTTCATGTGCAACTTGTAGGTCAGTACCCTCATTGTTGAAACATGTTGGATGAACTAGGTTTTTTTTAAAGAAAATTGTCCACATGTGTCTTTAGAAAACATTCAGAGATGTTTTAGTATCATAGTTTTGTACACTTGAAGAAAACACAGATCTGTAATTATGTAGCAAAGGGAAGATCTGGAGCAAGTTTTAAAAGAAATATGGATTCCACACAGAAATTTTGATTCTGAAGAGACTAATAATGTAATGCAGACAAACATAACAGACCACAATGTGGTCTGTTATGTGATTATAAGCTCAGCAGGTGTTGAGAAGTCAACATTTGGCCTAGTCCATGTCCTTTACTCGTCTTTTGGAGAGATTTTAATTTGCATTGTGATGATAACCAGTGGAGAACATCAGTGTTTGCAACATAAGCTGATGATTAGTGATGTTCTTTCAGTTTCCCATGTGGAGGAGGGACCGTAAATCAAGAAAAACTAAGTAAGAAAGCAAAACTAACTGTGTCTCCGTTGGGCTGCATCTCTCCACAGAATTATGGTTTGTCCTTCAGTCTCATACGCTGTTGTCGGAATTCTTGATTCCTATTTAGACATATAGTAGAAGCAGCTAAAAAGATTAAACTACTAGATGTTTTTAATCTTTTATAGTTCTGGTGGCTTTACATCCAATCTAGAACTTCATCACATTTCCAGGTATATAATCCACCCATTTAAAATGAGCACCACTCATGGTTTTGTTTGTTGTCGAAGTCCTGTCCTTTCACCTGCACAAAGGGAAACCAGGTTAGAATTTCCAGTACTGTGAAAGACTTGCAATCATCAGCTAGCTTCAGTAACAACAGTGGGCTTAGTTCTTCACTGGATCTCCTCAAACCACAAACTAGTTATATCTCGAGACCATTTTTCTTCTAATCTTCATGCTTTCTTGGTTCTTAGAAATTCTAAAATTATGGAACCAAAACTTCTTTAAATGTTATTAGAGAGCATATATAGACATATATGTTCCTGCTACTCATGCATGTTTATAATACTTGAAGTTAATGAGATTAACCTGCAGTTTACACTTTATTACCATGACAAGGTTCATGTTAATGCTTTTGATTCCCAACTGTTGGATGGATTGCCATGAATTTTCATGACTGAATGATAAATTATGTTTCTCTTCTTGTTTTTGAAGGACCCAGATTAACTTCACAGTGGCCATTGATTTCACAGCTTCCAATGGTGAGGCTTCTTGTAAATGCACTTAATATACACACACGCTCAGCACATACACAGAGAAGTGTTTTAAGTGTTCTGGGAAAGTTTATTCAAATATATGCAGGTGGAGAATCAAGTGTTTCCTAATGGCCCTCTCCATCTC
The DNA here is from genome assembly GCA_037177055.1 of Atherinosoma microstoma. Taxonomy (NCBI): domain Eukaryota; kingdom Metazoa; phylum Chordata; class Actinopteri; order Atheriniformes; family Atherinidae; genus Atherinosoma; species Atherinosoma microstoma. Next base: position 10,332,705 of record JBBBVU010000025.1, read on the forward strand.
CCTTGGCAGCTAGAGCTCAGTACGCTAATGTGATATGAAAACTGTGATTAAAGGCCCTGTTATCCATCTACCCTAGAGCTCAAGTCCTGCAGGACAGACAGCAGCAATTAATTCAAATCCTGTCAAATAATAGCTTCAAAAGTTTATGCTCTAGGTGTACTTGGACTTAAGTAAACTTCACTTGGGCTAAAATCAAGTGAAGCAGTTACATGACAAGTCACAAGCAAAGAGATGAAAATAAGCTTCATATTGATATTAAATTAAGGTAATTAGCAGACAATTTACATCTATAAAGCAGTGATTGATCTACTCATGTTTTGTCGACAGACTTAAACTCGATTAGACAGTTGTTTAAGAAGTACTTAGTGCTGCATTAAACAGTAGTAGATTAAGTATTAGTCAAGCATATTTTAGAAATGTAGGCAGCTCTGCGCATAATTTAGTTAATGTTTCTCCCATAAACCCATGTAGACATCAAAAACAGGGATGGATAATTGATTATGTAGTTGGGACTTTTTTATGCTACAAAAAGTAAATATTTAGTCTCTTAATATTCATAGTTTTCCTCTTACAAATACTGTTCGAGTGGCATTTTTAGTCAAAGTATCTTGCTCTGTCACAAACAGGTAACCCAGCCCAGCCCACCTCACTCCATTACATGAGCCCCTACCAGCTGAATGCCTATGCCATGGCCCTGAAGGCAGTGGGAGAAATCATTCAGGACTATGACAGCGACAAGATGTTCCCTGCGCTGGGCTTCGGAGCCAAACTCCCTCCTGATGGGCGGGTGTCCCATGAGTTTGCCTTGGTGAGAACGAGATTGAGACATGTGGGATTGCTCAACTGTGGGATGACATGGATTTGTTCCAAGCTTTCGGCTTTTCTGTGTGCTTTGTGTGTGCATATTGTGTTCTAAATGTGGATATCTCTTCTACAGCAACAGGAGGAGTTTTTCTGTACTTTCATGATTTTAGATCTTTAGTCAGGTTTTTTTTGTCAGTGAATCTGTGTTTCAAATCTGAGATTTGCTTTTGCCTTTTTTCTCCTTTCTTTTATTTATTTATTTTTACACATATAAGGGGTATAAATGCCCCATAAATCATTTCCAAGGAATTTTTAAATAAACCTTCAGCAATAATCCACGATTCTACATTAAGATAGATTATACATATGAAGAAAACAGTTGCCAGTATTCAGAGGAGTGGATGTCCCAAAAGGACATTGTTCCCCTTTATTGGACGATATAATGCTCCAATAAAGGCCCAGCTAAGTTTGGCTTGTTTGGTAATGTTTCCAGGAAAAAAACAACATGGCAGGATGGCTTAAGTATTCATCTAAACAAACTACAACTTCTCAAACAGTGACCTTTTGACAGACGAGTCCAGACCTAAACCCGATTGAAATAAAGACGAGATATGAATAGAAAGATTAATGTGAAAGTGAAGTTCTCATTTGTGGGCAGTATGAGTTGGTTTAATGGGTTCACTTCTCTTACTACTCTTTCATGAGTGATATCTTGAGATGGTATTGACATCTTCTTTTTTGTTTTTTATGTTTGTTTTTTAATTGAAAAACTAAATAAAAAGTATTTGAAGTATTTTTAGGAGAGATGAAGTGTTTTCCTGGGTCCAGTAAATTTAAAAGAGCAGCCAAAGGTTCAAGCTGCAGCCTTCAAATTGGTGAAATGCATAAATCAGTCCTGAACCCAATTTCCTCTGCCCATGTCTCCTTTGCCTGTTGCCTCACTGAAGACATTTCACATTACTCCTGGAAGATAATCCTCTCTTCACCTCTCATTTTCTTACCAGAATGGGAACCCTCAGAACCCATATTGCACAGGTATTGAAGGTGTAATGGAAGCCTACTACCAGAGTTTGAAGTCTGTTCAGCTCTATGGACCCACCAACTTCTCCCCTGTCATCAACCATGTGGCCAGGTTGGTTTTTAACTTTCATTTTACCAAAACCCAGATTAAATTTCACTCTGCAACTGACACTAAACATGTCCTTGATGGCTATAAAGATTTTTTTTAAAGCAACTGTTGCCAGGTAGCTAATGTGAGTTTGAAAGAGCTGATTGCGTGTTTATTTCTGTATGTTTTTCAAAGAGAACATCATTTCTGCTGCAGGGAAGCCTCACAGACACATGATGAAGACAGTTCTTAAAAAAGATATTTAGAAACTTATTGTGCAAGTATGTCATCATAGAGATGTATTCAAGTCATGTCTCATATCTTATAAATTCATATATCTGGAAGATTATTTACTGACATCTTTACTGAGTGGGTATAAATGAAGAGGCAAAGCTTTTTTTTCATAAAACATGGGAAAGAAAGCCTAAAGATGCATCAGTGAGTTTAATTAGTTGTTTACATGCTGTTGTTGTTCATGACTATAGACATTTCGGCCAGGGGTACAAATACTTTTGCATGCAGTTGTATGACGAAAGCAGAGATTTCAGCAACCCTTCTCAAGCAGACCACAGATCATTAATGTTGTTTTGCTTTACCAGTCTCATCAGCTCACTTTCTTTACATACTTTCTTCTAAACCTCACTAAAAACTTTTAAAAGTACGTGTTGCAGATGCACTAAGTCTCTTTCTGTAACTCTGTTGCCTCTTTGCAACTCTTAGCCTGCTTGCAGTTTGTCATTGAGCACCGGCAATTGTCATCGCACAGTTTTTTCTCATCGATCTGTAATCCTACCTTCTTTGCCTTTATTAACTTCTCTTCCTTTCTCCTGTTCCCTCCCAGTCTCTGACATTTTTTTTCTCAGAAAATCTCTAATCTTTCTCTGTCTCCCACACTGTGATTACAAACGACAAAATAGACTCAGGTGTCAGTTATAGTCAGTGGAGGAGACAGACCTACATGGATGTTTAACCTCTCCGAGCAGCAAGGTGAAGCTTAGTAGGAACGGAAGCAACTGAAATAATCTGTGTGTGTAAATGTCAGTAACGGATCACGACTCACACGAGAGTGAAAGGTCACACTCCGCCTTACAGCCGAAATTGAGAGCTATACGGAGTTGAGGTTTTGTAGAATGACAAACATATGTACAGAAAGATGTGTCTGACAGATTAAGTTCAGAGAGGGAGGTAAGTTAGGAAAAATTATTTTTGTGTATTTAAGACCAAACTGAGGACTTTAATCAAAACTACAATGAACTGTGATCAATATATTTGAGTGCAGACACATTTTTCTGTTTGATAGCAAGCCATCCTGACACAGTTGCAGCCAATTGCCCAGATCATGACACAGCTGCCACCGTGTTTCACAGATAAATAGTTTTTATGCTGGTGTGCAGTTTCCCCCTGAATATTATTAATAGATTCAAGGAAATTCAGAGAAGTCTCTGCAGGATCGGAGTACACTAGAAAACTAGTATTGAATGGAAGTGATCTTTGGGCGCTCATACATCTCCCCATTCAAATGTATTAATTAACTCTGTGGCATGGAAATCATCAAAATAACCTGCCCCCAGGTTAGTTTAGACCAATTAAAAACATTTGGTGCAAAAGAAAATTCATCAAAGGAGTCTTTAAACTATTGAGCAGCACGTACACTTGCTGGTGTGCTTGGTACTTTTTTGGTTTTCTGTTTTTCTTTTTATTTATTTGTTTATTCATTTGCGTGTTGATATCAAAAGTAAGATATATTTCAGTTGTCAAGGAAATTTTTGTTTCTGTGAAAAACTAAGGTTTAACCCTTTAACGCTTCATGTATCATATTTGATACATACTCTTTCTGAGACCTGTTGCATCACCTTTTGGAAAAACTGTTGTATACAAGCTGATAGTTCTCTTTTGCCCCCTGGTGGATTCCTTTTGTACTACATTAATTCTGGCATGATAAACGGTACATGATATATTCCTTTTTTTTTTTTATGTTTTGTTTTTGTTAACAGGTATGCAGCTTCTGTGAAGGATGGCTCTCAGTACTTTGTACTCCTCATCATCACAGATGGCGTCATCTCAGACTTAGCTCAGACTAAAGAGTCTATTGTCAACGTAAGTACATGTGGAGCTATGTGGTAGATGCTTGACCCTGTCCTTTAGTTCCAGAAAGTTCACATCTTTCTAGATATTTTAGTTCCATTTTTCTAAATAGTGACATTTGTAAAAAAGTATGCTTCAGCCCCAAGAAGTAACATGAGTCAAAGCTTAGGTCTTGCTGACCTGGAGCAACAACAAAGTGTTTTCTTCTGAAAACCCAAGAGGGAAAAAAATGGATCTACCCCACAAATGGTACAAAGGGATTTCTTTTTTTTTTTAAAACACCATGGTCTGTTTATATAAGATGGACTTACCCACTGTGATGTCAACCGTGGGTATTTTTGTGGATTACACACTTAATTATGCAGGGGTGTCAAAGTTACTGCATTAAAAATAAGCAAACAGAACTTCACTTTTAACACTAATAACAATAATAACTCTGTTAACACAAGTAAAATATTTGCTTTCACTGTTTGGACCAACTCCAGTGAGGAAGAAGAAAAGCGTTCCAGCTTTTGATACACAGAATATTCTGAACAACAAATAGATAAAAGTTACACTGGAATCATTTGCTGTTTCAACCAAATATTCATTTCATTTTCAAACCAACTACGTCACATCTTAAAGGGAAAGACTCAGCCAGTAATGGTACATTTGAATGGAGCATATTTGCATTTAAGATATTCGATTTAGGTCAAACTTAAACTGATTAATTCTCATGTAATTGCTGTTAACTATGCAGAGTCAGATGATTAGATTTGGATTGCCTTACAGGCTTGATATTGCCGTACATTTTCCTAAAAAATTAAAGAGACCAAAATGAGAAGTTTATAGTAACCAAAGAGATCAGATAACTTCAGGGAAGCAAACTGTACAGCATTTTCCTTTGGCATATACAAAATACATTACATCTTAATTTTGTTATTTATTGCAGTGCTTGAAGAAAAGTAAATGGTTGAATTCCAACCCTAAAATGTATAATTTGTTTTTAACCAAACTCACCAATGTTTCCAATTACAGATATATTTGATGAAAATTTTTATTTTCTCTGAATTTGACCACCTTTCTCAGGTCTCTTGTCATATTTTCTGGGGCTCTGAGTAGATATACAGTCCTTCAATGAAAGCTAGAAAACATCAGTTCTGGTGTTTTGCTTATTAGGTTGTTCAGCTTATACCTACACAAAATATAGCAAAAGGAAAAGAAGTGGTTTTCCAAACTTTTAACCCAACTTAACAGCCCATAAATTTACTTCTGCCTTTTAACAATCCGTGAGTGGAAAAGTATCGTCCAAAACGGTCCATTAAAGACCCTTTTAGTCTCACACAAGCTATGTTTTACTACCTTAAACTTGCTTCATCACCTCATCCCAATGTGATTGAGCATGTGCAGAAAGATCATACTCAGTCTAGTCTAAGATACAAAATCAGATTTGGTGTATACATGGCTGTGTTTTCTTGTTATTCAGATTATCAAAAGGTTGAACCTGACTTCTGATTAGAAATGAATTCTGATTGAGTCACATCAGATTGGTTTGATCTGATTGAGGTGTTTAGATTACACACTTTAATTCTGATTGGACAATCTGATTAAAATTGCTCCATGTAAACGCAACAATTGTAAAATTTACTAATAATATTCATATAACAGAACCACAAATCTCTAAATAGACTTAAAAGCAAGAGGATTTCAGTGTGAAATAGAAATGCAAACGTTTTTTTTCCAACTTGATGTATTTTTGCTCCTTTCTAAATATACTTTGTGCCCTTCCTTACATTCCTCAATAGAAATATTACGTAAGAGCCTTTATTATTATGTCTTTGTGTTTGACAGCATGTTATTCACCCCTGCTCTGTCCTCTCCATCACTGTCAAGTTTCAGCACGGTCCAGAGGAAAGCCTGAGTGTCAAGTAGAACGCAAATAAAAGGAACAGTGAACCGCTGCCTTTTCTGTGAAGTCAATGACCCAGGCCTGTTAACACAACCAGAAAAAAAATTGGGCAGTAAAACATAAAGGGAGGTAAAAAAAGGAAAAAAGGTGATACAAATGAGGTGGAAAAGGATAAATTTAAAAAAAAAAAGCCAGAGTAGAGGAGACGAGAGCTCTAATAAAGACCATAACTGAAGAAAATAAATAAATAACACAAGATGGGTTCATACGATCATCTGTCTCTGCAGCCTTGGGTCAAAGCATTTCTCAGATACACTGAACACACAAACACAATACACTCTGAGCCACACTTGCACATACCCACACATACACACATGCAACACAAACACATGTCATTTGTAAGCTGTCATCGAATCCAGGCGGTGTTGTTGATTCTCTCATCTCCAATATTATTGACTGTGATGTCTCAGCCCATGCTGCGCTCCAGGAGGTGTTGCAGAAAACACACACGTTAAAAATTGAAACACATTCTTACTTGTCATGTGTGTATAACAACAAAAAACAATAAACATCACAATTTATATTTGCCACCAATGACAAAAATAATAGAAAAACCTAACCTGGATATTCACCGAGTTGACCTGGCTCATTTTTACCAAGTTAATGAGCTACACGATTGTTTTAAATATCTGAATTATTTTTAAATGTTTCCCTTCTCTTTCTCTCACAGGCCTCCTCTCTGCCAATGTCGATCATTATAGTCGGGGTTGGACCTGCAGAATTTGACAGTAAGCCAACAAGATCTTGAGCATATGTGGAAAGAATGATTAAAAAAAAGTCTGATTTTCTTCTAAACGTGCCTGGGTTGCATGTCTTTCCAGTTTACTCTCATCAACTTCTTTTTTCTCTTTTTTATTCTTCTCAGCCATGATTGAGTTGGACGGTGATGAAATTCGAATTTCGTCCAGAGGAAGATATGCTGAGAGAGATATTGTTCAGGTACTCTCCTATCAAACCCTTCCCTCTGCTTTTTTTTTTTTTTTTTCACTCCTATGTTCTGGTCAGTTGGACTGACTTTATCTGGACTTTTATAAGATCCACTGAATGATATGTCCTGTGTAAATATACAGTAAATCAACCAGTAACATGTCGGCATCATATAGATTCATCTTCAACCAGAAAAAAACAAATAATTTGAGGTGAGATGTGCAGGTTGATTCAGCATTGGTCTCTTGTGATTTGTGCTGGAGGTCAGCCTGGCCTCAAAAGCTCAAGATTAAGTGATAAAGTAAAGCTCATCTGAAGAGCCTTTCCATGTCACTCAATGCTTTACTGGGGCACAAACAACATCAGAGTTACAGTTTGAGGAAAAACTGTGAGCATGCTGGGATAGACATCTGGGGCCAGATGCATAGCAATCTGCAGAAATGTGCATGCACATCTTTTTCACAGTTATTCAATCATGCATGGGTCTTTGGTTTATGAATCTCAATCATGAAATGCAGACATGCCCCATTTAGATATAAAAACATTGTTTGAACTAAATAGATGTGGCAGTGAAAGCTACAGTAGAGAAATGGTGTGGGTTTACTGAATGTAAAACACAGACAATCATTAGTGAGGCAGATATAAAGATATCAGTTTCATCTGTTGGTCTCAGTCAGAAAAAGAAGGAAATCTGAGTGGAAATAAGTAACTGAAACCTAGACTCCAAGTTTAGAGCAAAGTACCTTGCAGTGGTTACAAAAGAAGATTACAATGTAGAGCTAAAAAGAGTATCATCACTAAGAAAAGTGATGAAATTGTGCATCTTGTGATATTTTTAGTACCATGATTTCTAACTTATGGTTAAAACAGCCTTTTTAATTTGCCGCTTAGGGAGTGTGTACAACCATTCCTGGCTAAATATGTGCCCACACAGACATTCTGTTTTCAAATCAAATCAAATCAAACTTTATTTATATAGCACCTTTCCTACATTGCGCATCTCAAAGTGCTTCACATCATA
>JBBBVU010000025.1:10341680-10359697 GCA_037177055.1 Atherinosoma microstoma
GATAAAAGATAGAAATAAAACAGGATAAAATAAATAAATTAATAAAAATAAAAATAAACCTAAAAGCAGTAATAAGAAGTAAAATAAGCAGTAAAGTAATAAGAACCATAAAATAAAACGTGAGTAATTCTGTTTTCTTTGTGAATGTACACGTTTTCCTGCATCTGATCCCTGGTCGCCTTGACCTCATGATGCACCAGACCCCAGATGGCAGGACTAACACAGACACACACACACACATACAAAAAGATGATGGCATGCTTCCCAGTGTCCAAGGAGAGCCAATCTTTCTGCCCCTCCATCTTCTACTCAGTCTCTCTTCATTAAAGGGAAAGAACAGAGATCCTCAGCACCAACCCCTGGCCTGATGTCCAGCTTAAAAAGCAACATTGTAGTCAGGTCTGCAGGCAGTCATGCAGAAGGAACCTGCGCACTACGGACACAAATAAAGAGATGAGATGTTTCCACCATAGCTGTGTTATTGCTTTAGTATTTAGTCTTTTTTTTTCTCTGTACTTGCAGAGTTTGTGATATGAACACATACTTTGAATGAAAACTCAAATTTGACATATATAAATACATTTAATACTTTCCAGATTCACATTATATTCCTGCATCAAAGCAAAGAGGAATGCAAACTGTCTGATTATGACAGTGAAGTCGCTCCATGACCTTTATGCTGCCGCTGTCATCCTTTGCTGCCTGGCACCCTCCCATAGAGCCATGTAGATGCTCATTAGCTAGCTTTTTAACAAGCTGATGTACACATATACACAGTTGCTTCTTGCAGAAAAGACCCGGGGATAGTGTGAAACTAAGTTTCAGTACTGGAGCAATATACCAGCTCAGCCTACAGACCCCTCATTATCAGCCAGCTAATAACACCAAGTGACATGGTGAGGCTTACCTTTCACAGCAAGGGCTTCCAGCATAAATTGGCTTCTCGTATGAGCTTTGGATTGCAGGTGACAACATCTAATGGAGTAAACAAAACAGCCTCAAATCTGTCTTCTTTTAGCTCAGCGGTGTCATCCATGCAAGAGCATAAAAACCGTCATGTGACTATCATTAGATCTTTATTGAATTACAGCAGGTGGATTTGAGTTATAAAGGATGCAGCATGTCTGTGATGTGAACTGTAAGTTGAAGGACAGTCTGATTTTGAAAAAGTCAGTAAAGGATGTCCAGGGATTCTTCAACAAGGCACAAAAAAACCTTGTGAGCTGATCCGGATAATAAAGTCACTGAGGTGAAGTAGCGCTCGTTCTGTCTTGACCTGCAGTGATTATAAATGGTTGAGTTCCTCCAGATAGTCCAGATATGGTCCAGATATTCTGACTTAAAACATCCACTGACACGTACATGTAACAGTTTCTGCATTACTTAAAAAATTCTTATCAGTGGTATCTGGCTTCTGTATGAAGCAACTGATTAAAAATGTAGTTGTTTTCATTGAGTCTTGTCTGTTTTTAGCACCAAGATCAAATAAACAGCATATTTTCAGGCTAATGACTGATCCCAGTAATCCCAGACATTTGCTCCAGCTAACTACAGTAGGTCTAAGTATTTGTCTGTCCAAATGGCAGCGGCATACTTAAACTGCCAAAAATTCTCAGTAAAAACATGAAATTGCTCATTTGCACATTTCCAGCATCTGCTTTTGTTGCTCATCTCAGTGACCCCGGGGAGTAAATTTTTCTGTAAGTGCAGTTTCGCAAAATATTTCTCATTCACAAACTGCTGCTTACCATAAAACTCCCCCAGATTGTTTTTATTTCAGCAAATTGGCTGGATCTGTAGCATCTTAATTAGCATACATTCTTTTTTCTTTAGCAGAGCCAGTTCATGGTCTAAGTTGTTGAAATTTTCACAACAATGAGTTTGCTGTTTAGAAATACAGCTTCCTCTGACTTAAGAGAAAGAAATGTAGAATGTGTTTTATTGTTTTTCATCATTTTTCACTCTTTTCTGCTCCTGCACATTTCACGCTCGCTCTTCATTCGGAGCTCTATTTCCCTCCTCCTCTCCCTTGATTTATACTCCAATCTTCTCTTCCCTTTTTCTTATTTTTCCTCCCTTAAAAAAGAAAAACCAAGGATCCCTACATTTATCACTCCCCAGTAAAAATCCTGTGCGTCAATTTAAAAGGAAGAAGATGGTGGAGAATCGAGCCAAAAAGCAGACATTTAGGTGGATTTTACATTTCTTACAGATTTTGATGAAAAAAATCCTGCTCACTAGCTTCTACAGTGCAAACGTAACACTATAATCCACCATTGCTGTAACTGTTGGCGGGTTTGTACATGCAAGTTAAGGGAGAGATGGGGCTAAGGCGTCATCGGTTCAGGAAATATGTGTATCGGTTGTAAACATGGAAATGAAACGTTGGCGTATTCATATTTATTCACTTTGGTTCCCTCTTTTTTTAAAAATCAGTGTTTTGGGGCTCCGAACACAACGGTTCCGTGTGGATGATACAAGAAAAGACACAAGATAATTATCTCATTTTGACTGAGACTTAAGCACATCATGCTCGGTGCTAGCTACGAGCCTCGTTGGCCAGACATGCTCTCATGCTTTAAGTAGCTGGGATTAGGTATTTGCTACAACATGTTGATACTCGGGTAGATGTTTTTAATCGTAGCGACACTTTATAACAAAATCAGGCATATTAGAAGTTGATAAGCTAGCCTCTGACACAAGCTAGTGTAGCAAAGCATAGCAGCAGACGTAGAAGTAATTTTGACCCCCTAGACGTGAATAATAGGCAAAACTGTTTTGGCCTGAGATGCATACACATGAGTCCTGAGTTAGGAAATTTAAGATGCATGAATTCACATTTTATATCTCTCTTCCTCTCAGTTTGTTCCCTTCAGGGACTACATCGATCGGACCGGCAACCACATCCTGAGCATGGCCCGGCTCGCCAAAGATGTCTTGGCTGAGATCCCTGACCAGTTCCTCTCCTACATGCGGACCCGTGGGATTAAGCCTTCGCCAGCACCACCTCCATACACACCGCCAGGGCAACCCATCCAAACCCAGATATAAGGAGCAGGGTCTGGAACTGCTTTTAGTCGCAGAGGTTTACGCGCGACATACTTCCATTTCCTTAAAGCCGCTCTCCATGCCTTGTCGTCGTGGAACACGGTGGTCTTTCCCGTGTTCAAGAAGCTGCGCGTCGGGCCAGAGTAGAGACGCTTTTGAGGGAAAAGCCAACAAGAGTCTGTTTACTTCCACTGTCAAGCATTCCTGTAACTGTCTGGATTTTTATTGGTTTGTTTTTATTGTTTGGTTTTTTCTTCCTGGGAAACCTGGTAAGGCTTCGAATAGAGCAGGGAGGTAAAAGCTGTGAGGAAAACCTGAAGGAAGAAAGGACGGGGGAAAAAATTGAAGGACCAAATCTTTGGAAACATTGTAAAGAGAATGTCTCCAGACAAACGGAATCACTTGATCTTAAATTAGCACTGACTTCTGTAAATAACTGGACATTATGTAACTTCTCTGTCTGTTTCTCTCTCCAGCTCACTCACTGTTTACAGTAAATGCTGTCCAGGATTTTTACTGTTGATACTTTTATATACATATAGTTTCAATATGAGCTTGTAATATTCTCTCTCACTTTCTCTGTCCTGGCATTTGTGTCAGGTTGCAGCAGTGCAGGTCCCGGTAGCCCTTCTGTACTGTACCGTACTGTGCTGTACCGTACTGTACCGTATTCTTGTGTTTGTATTAACCTTTTGCATGAGTGTAGCCTCAGTCAAGTGCATGCATTTAGTGGCCCTGCACTACCTCTTCAATCCACCTGTTTGACTGTGAGAGGCGGGTGTCTGCTCATTGGTCTCTTCACCATATCTGTCTTCCTCGATCTGTCATCTGTGCCTCTCTCTCATTAAGTAGCTGTGTTTCCATTCAACATATTTTTGCAGGCGATGGCAGGATTGATAACCTTTTATGTGCTCTACATCGCGCTTACATTTTCTGTTTCATGACTTTAAACATTTGCAGCGTAGAAAATCTATGTTCATCTGTGGGATTCTCTGTTATCTGCTAGTCATCGCTGACCAAGTCTTTAAAATGAAATATCAGCATTTGCCAAAAAGTAACACTGATATGCAGGTAAGATTATTTTACCTGGTTGTGAGTATTTTTATGAATATCTTTGGAGAGGATAATCAAAGCTCATTAAAATAGGAAGAAAGCTAAAATTTTGTTTAAGAATGATATTAAGAGATTAATATGGTATGTTTCAGTAATATGTATTAATCTGGGTCATCTGTGTTTAGTGCCATGACTTATCAAAGAGTGGAAATATGTCAGTTCTACTTCCGAAGTTGGAAATCGTCAATATATATATTGGATATTGGCAAAAATGTAATATCAAGGATTTCTATGCTGATGTCAAAGAAATATTTTCCCCGTTAGAGAGTGTCCATCAAAAATACAGCATAGACATTATGGATCCCGAGCACTACATTATTTTAGCCACACTGGCTATATAGAGAATAACTATGTTTCTTATCCAGTTTACCACTTCTGCCTTCAAAATTAACTCTTGAGTTTGTGAATATAACAACTCCCAAGTTTGTCATTATTTGTGAGAATCAATAAAAGCAACTCATCCTGCTCTTAGGGGCACATAGTAACTGGGTCCATTGAAATCCAGACTGTATTTTTGAATTTCAGCCAAGTAGGAGCCTCTGTTGTATCTGGTTTTACAGAACAAGAAAAAACACTATAGGCAACACTATATCTCTCTACAGGCTGTTTCTTGGCAACAAAAACTAATCAAAATACAGCTGCTGTCATTTTTTAAGACAACACACCCAACATTTGCTTTTTTCTTCTTTTTAAAAAGACCAGGTGATTTGAGCAATTTAGAATTACATGTAGCATCATTACAGTTGAATGGAAATGTAGCTACTGTTTCCGTGTGCATCTGTCTCTGTCCTCCAAACTGCCTTGGCCATAGGATGCCCCCCACATGCCCAGGGGTTTCCATCCCATCGTGTTCTTGCGCCGCATTCTTGCCCCATGTTTAAAATCGACAGCAGCTGCTCTCAAACAAAATACTGTTGGAGCAAAAAGAGCCCAGTGGTCAAAAATGCATAGAAAAACACACGTTTTCTTCGTATGCTCTTTGGTTCTTTAGTGCGTGCGTGCACACTTTTTTACTTGCACATTTAGCTTTGATACAGCTTTGTACGTCTGTTTTTATGATGTGTGTTTATATGTTCCAGTCGTGTGTAAAAGGAGGATTTGTGCGAGTTGTGTTGGTCACCGACGACATCTGACGAGTTATTAATTAACAGTGAGGTCTTCTGTTTTTATCGTGAATGTGGGGTGATTGATCAGTGTTGTTGTGCAAGGGTGTCAGTGATGAATGAAACAGTTGGATGCGAATGAAATAAATGCTTCATTCAAAAAATTACATAGGTTGACCAATTGAAAAGGCTTCTAATATTTGAACCTGTATTGGTTACAGAATGGATTTAAATTGCACCATCAAATTAGTAAAAGGATATTTTAGCATTACGATGATCACAATGCTGATAGTATTTGAAAAAATGTATCATTTGATAAGCTGATAGTAATGTTTCCAGTATATAGCACCTGAAATCAGCTGTTTTTGGCCAAATATGAGAAGAGAAGTCATTAAAAAGGGTGAATTATAGTTTCCTTCCTTAACTTTAAATCACATCAACTATTAATCATGATTTTGTTGCCTCTTTATTTAGAAAAATGGAGGTATTTAACTAAAAAAGAATCTAATAAACAGTATGAACAGTGAACAGCCAAGCATGCTGGCATTTACATGTAATTACATGATTTAAAGTCCATGCTTGAGATGAATATGATCTTATAGACCTCAAATTGTATGCATGCTTCGTGTCTTCTCTGCAATGAAAAGTTTGCTTGTGACAGGACTGCAAATTTACAGAACAAAAAAATAAGATAACACATCATACTCAAACCTTAAAGAATAGAAATTTAAAAAATGACAGCGTAAATCTCTTACCTCTGCACAGTATCATAAGCTGACATTCATGATTTGTATTTAGGTAACAACACAGAAAGGACTGTCAGAGAACTAACTTGACAATCCCAAACTTATCTTTGCTTTCTCATCTCTTGCGTTTTCCTGTAGCCGAGCTTTGACATGACTGAACTAACCCTACGAGCGTGTGTTTGCTAGCTTGGTATTCTTACAGCCACTCGCTGTGTTCAAAGCACAGCTGGACATATCATTAGGACTCCAGGTCAACATGAAGAACTCATTACTGCAGCAGATACACTGTAAAAACACAGCCACCACACTGTTAACAAATCCAGTGATGTGGGTTTATCACAGGCTCTGTTGATCGGAGAGGCAGAAAAGTTTTCTACGGCAGCATTGCAACTTGTCATGTTAGAGCCAGTAAAAGCGGTGCGGTTGAAGCATAGCTGCATTTTACTGAATCTAGCTGCACTTTTGTGAGACTAAAGACATGTATTATTATTTTTTCGGATATTGAATTATAAATATTCTAAATTAAGCCTTCAGAAATGTAAAAGTCTTAATACATTTAGTTTTTTTTAACCTTTTTTTTGTTATTTCATAGCATTTTTAACTTTTTTCCTTTTTAAAAGGCTGGCTAAATGAAGTAGTCATATCCCCAATCATGCTAAACAAACACTGGCTGCATCTTCTTTAGTTACTGAATAATTTTTAATGGTTTAATCAACACATGACAGGCAAAGAAAAGTTGCAACGGCCTGAATACTGCAGGTGACTATAAAACTTTATTTGTCATAAATAAATATGTAATGTATGTAATCTAAATTCCCCCATTTTAAATTGCATGTTGCTCATGTCAGGTTTTCCAAATCTATTATTTATTTATTTATTGTCTAATACATATATTGGTGTAGCCCAACATAAATAAATAATTTAATAATTCAGATATAAACACGAGTGAAGCATAGACATAAAAATGTAAGATGCAAATATTTAAAAAAGGAAGAAACTGAAGATTTAGACACGTTTAAAAGAAGTTGCGTATTTGTGGGGCTCAAATTCAAATATTTCAGTTTTCAGATTTACTTTTATTTATGCCCGTTTGTCCAAAGAGTCATTTTTCTGACTCAGTTTTGCCAATTATTTCATGTTGTTCAGTCGTGGTTGGAGAAACTAAACATCATAGTGTAACAGCTCGCTAACTGTCTCCATGAAGCTAAAACTGTGTGTTTGTGTGTAAGTATGTGTGCGTGCATGCATGCATTTTATAGTGAACTCTGATTGTGTGTCTGTGAGTGCCTGCCAGGCATCTTTACAAGAGTGTTTTATTAGACCAAGTGAGGTGTGAACACATAAGATCTTTGTTTACTAAAGATATCCAAATAATATATTGTATGCTCGTCATATCTTCTTAACAATGTGCACTATGTTTGCATGTACAGTTTTACAAAGGATGCACCAGTTCCTTTTGTTGAAAACTGCGTGTTTTGAAATATACAAATCTATATGAAAATTAACTGTACAAAATTGCCTTAAATCTTTCACTGATTTTCTTGGAATTGTGCGATGCCTTCTTCAGAAAAATGATTTGCTTAAAGGAATTGACAGGTATCTATTTTGTGTCGGTGTTTCTATTGCTTTCTAGTGTATTTTCTTTGCACAAAGTTCAGTTAATAGAGAAATGATCTTGTACTTTTTTGAAACCGTGATTAATCAGATAAAGCATGGCTGAAGTACTGATTGACATTATATAGATGACTATTTCTGTATTGAACTATGGATTTTTAAATAAATATTCATATCAAACTCAAACATGCTGGACTGCAGTGTTCTTTTGTCTCATATAGCAATTTTAATTGGTTATTATTCATGTTTTGTTTTTGTTTTTTTGTCCTTTTTCCTGTTGCATCTTATTAGAACTGATATGTGGTTTGCTGAATGGGATAATTATGGTGCAGGAAAGCACACGGCACATGATCATTTACTATTAGCAACGCATTGAACTAAAACAAATTTAAACATCCCTTTTTTAATTTAAGATTGTCTCTTTTTTTATCTTATTTACTGGGCGTCTATTTTCTATACCTCTGAAAAAAGCTTTAGTTTTTTTCATTTTCATTTTGTGCCTAATCAACACCATGAAAGTAGTGAAACAATCGATGCCCTGCCACACAGAAATACCCAAAATTGTAGTTCGTGTCTGCAGGAGGTTGATGGGATTCTTCATTAACATTTGCAGACTCAGCAAGAGGTTTGACAGGTGCTGAGACAGATTTTCCCTATCCAGCTTGTTTTTGTCAGATTTTTAGGATGCCCCCAGATGCCCTCAGAGTAGCGGGGGTTACAGAGTTGTGCCGAAGGGGCTGTTGCTTCCTGCTGCTGACAGAGTTGGGTTCAAATGTCAAACATTAAAGCTTAATTTCTACAAGAAAAATGATCCCTCCCTTCATTAGAAGCTTCAGATTGGAGACTATTAGCTCTGCTTGGTGTAAAACTTAACTGAATTCTTGCTAAAGTTAGAAAACGCATCAACACAGTGGATTAAATGTGATGTAAAGATGACTTCGTAAGCATTTGCAGTGTTATTTCTAACTTTCAGTAAGGAGGAGATGCATTTGGTCATTCTTCCTTGTGTGATTGTTTGCAGCATTGCTAACAATGTATTTGCATGGACGTATTTCTACAAAAATGGCCAACACAGACAAGATGTAGATCCAATCCTAATCCCTTCAGCAGGGCTTACCGGGGTCTTTTGGATGGCTAGATAACTACTACCCCTTGATCCAAGGGGAGGAATTGGCATTGAACCCAACTTTTTATGTCAGTCAGAATCTAGACAATTTTATCTATATCTTTATGCCAAGCCAAAGGTTTGTAGACTTAAATTGCTTTTGTTTGTTCTTTGTACTGAATGTTCGGGAAAGTGAACCTGTTTCCATGGTTTTAACTGCATGTTAACAGCCTACTAAAATTGTCATGGTCATAGCTCAGAACAGAGGTCATTGTCACACATGAAAACTCAGAGATTTCAGAGAAAACGTGCAAATGATCAGGTTCAAGCTCTGTCCACAGTTGCTGTTCTAACATGGCCTTTACACAGACGGAGATCTATTCTGACATTTTAATACACGGAAACGGTGCCTGGGAAGAGAACAAAGGAGGCAGGACAAGATGTAAAAGGTGTTAATTAGAATTAGTATTGTGTATTTTGTTGATAGTTAAAAGAAAGCTTTTGAATCCAGCTAGAAAATACCCATTTAGCGATTTGCAATCACATGGTAGTCCAACCAAATTTGAACCAGCCGGTGCATTTGGATACATTAAAAAAGGGTTTGGAACAAAAAAATGGTGTTTCTTCTTGAACCATTACATCATCAGTGGGCAAAGGCTGGGTTAACCTGAACACCAGACCACTGTATTACTAATTTTTCATGCTATGTTTCCATAAAGTTTAAAAACAAAAAGGTTCTGAGACTACAGATCATAGCCGGAGTCAGAACGGGATCTGTCCAAAAGCATTATTATTGGTTTCATTTTTCTCCCTGGAGACAATGTCCATCTTTTGTATACAAATTCTATGGTTTAAAGGGAAATGGGATACAAATTATCCTGCAAAGACAGCTGATTAACCCATGAGTGTTAAATAAACACTTGGCCAGGTTTACAATCCAATATTGATGACTTGCAACAGTTTTAAGCTACAGTTTAAGCTGTAGTTGATATAGAGCTTTTTCTTTTGAATCTCAGTGTTTGGGTTTGGTAATGGCAGTTGTGAGACCATAAACAACAATGCCTTTTGTGGTTTATGGGCTAAACTATATTTATTTGTTTAATTGCCTGCACCCCTAGTGGATTCAGTCAACTTTAAAACAACCCTTTGTCCTTTTGGATGATTTTCATTTGTTTGTTTGTTTGTTACTAATTCAGATTTAAGTTGGTTTTGCTTTCAGTGTATGAATAAAAAGTCTTGAAAAACAGTTTGTTTGCCACACATAAATCAGATAATGTTTTCTTTTTTTGCGAGAAATGTGAGTTTTATGTAGTCTTTGTTGCTGTTCAGGAAAAAAAAAAAAAAACTCAGATATTTTAATCATTACTGCAACTTGCTGCCAAGAACAAATAGAGTCACACTTCTTATTTACCTCCCTCTACTTCTTACATATTCTTTCCAATTCACGATACACCAAGAAGCATCCTCACATGTGCATATGAACTGTTGTTTTCATGGCAATTGCATTAGTTCTTTTTTAGATACCATATGGATTAAAGTTCCAGTTAGTGTTATTTCTTCAAACTCCTCCTCACTTAGCATTTGTCTCCAGCTAACAGGCGTAGAGCATGATGATCTATCATAGTCTGTATGTTGGCTAATTGCCACTGTCAGAAGGGTTGCTTTGGAAATAGAAAGGATATATAGAAAGAAAGGGAGCATCTGTTATATTTTTTCCCAATTATCTTCTTGAGGACCAGCACAGACAATGTCACTGAAACACGACAGCGCCTTATAAATACTCTGCAGATATAAGCCATAAATCCATCCATTTTCTTTATCTGCTTATTCCTAATCCATGGTCAGGGTAGTGGGCTTGAGCCAGATAAAAATCCAAACTATTAAATATAAAAGTTAATTGCCAATGATGAATTTAGCATATGGCAGACAGTATCGCTTTAATTGCAGGAAGTAACTGATTTACACCAGGATTCCAGTAAAAACCCTAAATGCAAACTGGTGAAACATTTCCTGGAGTCCACAGAAATCAGGTTTCTGTACACTTGAATCGTTGGAATTTCAGAGTCCCTTGTCTCGAACAAATTTAAGCGAGCGGCCTACTGTCAGCATGCCAATGTCATGCTGACGGTGACAGATATAATCGAGCATGTGCATGATATCACTACTATTCACAGGCACCCAATTTAATCAAAATCAGTCCTCTTGTGTCTGTTGGAAAGATGTCAGGTGTTGGCCCCTTTTGCTAAATAAATTTACGCAGCTGGCTTCTCATTTGTCCAACTAAAATATCAAGTTTAAAATTGTGGATTGGCTGTGGCTAAGTCAAATTATAGCTGAGATAGAGTCTGAAAATTGGTATATGAAATGCAACAGCAGGTCTAAGGATCCTTCTTTTGTCGTAACTAGTAATAATTTGTCACACTACATTACATATAATCATGTTCTTTATTGTGACTGCCATTAAAACAACATTTTAATCTCAGTACGTGTTTATGAGGCATACAGAATGTTATTTTTATGTAATATTTCACCATTTCAAGTGTTTTCAGGAGTGCAGAGGATATGCAGGTGATTAGAGAAACTCTCCTCTCCTGGTCTGATTAGCAGCTGCCCCATTAAAAAAGTGGCAGTCGCTCTGTCAACTCAGAAATGTAGTTTACAATTCATGCATGGTTTGTCCCTCCATGAGAACTATGCCAAGTCATCTTTGTACTGGGTCAAATCACTATGCAGCTACATGCTGTGTGACAGATTTGTTAACCACATTGAAAACAGTTCACACCTGTTGGCAGTGTAGCAGATGCAGTGGGTCACAACATTAAAATGTCTCCAGCATCTGTGCCTGGTCTGTTTGATCGCAGTCCTGAGGTGCACTTAGAATACACCAAACAATGGAAATGTAAAGTCAAACCTGAAAATAAGAATAAAATAAGGGATAAATGAACACAAATGAATACAAAATGACCTACTTGAGACAGTGAGACACTGAATGAATGCAGAGATCCATAATAAGCCAGACACATCTTGGTTAGTCTTTAATTACTTACTTAATTCAGTTTTATTAAATGTTTTTCTTAAAGTTAATGTTCAGCTAGTATATTTCTGTGTCCATCATCTGAGTAACTCTTTTCATTTTTCTAATTAATGCCTCTCTTCTCCAGCTTTCTGCTGATCACTTGGAAATGATTTGGAGCCAAATCTTTTGAAGATCTCAATTCTTAAAATACTTTTTTAGCTTTTTTGATTATCAGAAGTGCTTTTTTTTCTTTTAAAGAAAAGAAATACTTCCTTGTATTTGGGACTATTTGCCTAACCTGAGCTATCTTTTTCTTTTTCCTTTTTTCTTTTTTAAGCTCTTTTTTGCTCACATCATGAGCAAAAAAGGGAAACCGATATTGACATTTTCAGTAAATCAGCCTCAGACTGATTTGGTTATAGTATCCTGAGATAGTTATTTTGTGATTATCATCATTTGTTACATTCATGAGATCAGAGTACGGTAGTTCAAATATGATTTATGAATTTTTTTTTTCCTGCACAGGGAGAGCCTTGTGCATGCCTCAGGTTGCTATAAATAGCTTTATTTTCCCAGCGCCCCTGAGGTAAAGGGAAGAGATGGATGGATTGATTGTGGGTTGAAGAGAGGCAG
Source organism: Atherinosoma microstoma (assembly GCA_037177055.1). Lineage (NCBI taxonomy): Eukaryota > Metazoa > Chordata > Actinopteri > Atheriniformes > Atherinidae > Atherinosoma > Atherinosoma microstoma. Next base: position 10,354,059 of record JBBBVU010000025.1, read on the forward strand.
AATGAGGAAAAGGTGCTAATATCCCTGTCAGTCAAACCCAGGAGAGAGAGAGAGGGGGAGGTATGACACACAAAACCCTACACAACATGCACAAACACACCACATGGCTCATGAACAGAGCTAAACCAAAAGATGAAGATCTCAAAGGAAAATTTATTGTAAGGAGCAAACTTTTTTTATACATCTATTAAGTGCAACAATATTCTGAACGTGTTATAAGGAGAATACAACCAGACTTAAGCAAATAGAGGGATAATACTTCGCCTTTACACTTAGAGGAAAAAAAAGAAAAACTCCCTTTTGCTTCTTAACTGCTGAAATACTGATTCATCAAATTATTATGTAGTTAAAACTTGATACAAAAGGTTGTGTCAGGTTTTCATCCCTGAAAAAGACTTGATGCCTTAATGCTTGAGTAAGTCTAATGAACACTGTGCTCGATGTCTGTCAGCCAGGGTCATAATTATGTACGTTTGTCGCTTCCTGACACAGTCCGTAGCTTAGCAACCTGCCACGGAGACAGAGCTAAAGTTGGATCTCATTTGAATATTCCTCAGAAATGAAAAGAAGCAGAATATCAGGTGGTCCGTACGACACTAAATGGGAAAGTTGAATTTTTTCCAACTTGAATGTGGCATCTGGAGAAAGGCTGGCTGTTCCTGTGCGTCCTTCAAACTTTTAAAGACGGTATAGAAGTGGTATGAATGTGGGCAGGTTGCATAATTACTGTGTGCCATTAATTAAGCTAAACACATGTTTTGATCGCTCCTCCCGTCCAACTCCCACCACTTTTTCATAAATAGAATATTTTCTTATGTGCTCTAATTGTTTTTGCTTTAAAAGGTGCAAAGAGATGACATGTTTATGTTCAAAGTGTCTCTTATATTAACTGTCTTATGAAATATTTGGATATAGGGTATGGAACATCTGGATAAGATCTATTTCTGTGAAACGCTGCTGTGAAATCAATGTCACACTTCTTTTTTTAATTGATGCAGTCATTGTTTTACTTTACTAAACTCTGTTTAAGTACATCTTTATCTTCAAGCTGACGCCTACATACCCTGACATTTAGTTCCTTTTCTTTTTCTAATCACTATTTCCATTTTTTTTAAAAGCTTTCTGTTACCCTAACCTCTTATGTTCCCAGTGTTTATCACTTGTCTAACTATACACCGCTGCCACCAGAAAGAAAATACTTTTTTCAACTATTCTCATTGACCAGGGATCTCAAACTCCAGTCCTCGAGGGCCACAGTCCTGCAGGTTTTACATGCTTCCCTGCTCCAACACACCATAATTGAAACACACCATAATTACACAATGAGATAATTAAGAGGAGATCATTACAAACAGAGGCTAATATTGCATGATTGTTGGATAATTGAGTTGGGATTTTGTAAGCAAACAAGATATTAGGTCCTTTGTGCAGTTTCAGAAGGTTCGCCTCTCATTCTTGCTTGTTTTGAATGAATCAAATCACACAAAAAGCCTCTTTAAAATCAAACTGTTCGCTTAATTTACAGCCAACAAAAATAAAAAAGAACTAAAAGAGTTGGTTTGTAATGGCTTGAGATGCACCACACAAACAGAAAACCACCATGTCTCAATCAGCACTACACGAGGCAACTTGTTCTTCCAAACTTGGCTTAATATATTATGGATCACGGCTGTTGAGTGTTTCCATTTCGGTTAGCGATGCATTATACATGGAGACACGAAGCAGATGAACAGGGTGCTTGAGGCTTTGTTACCTTGTGAGTTTGTGGAAGAGCGATGGTAAGGTCACTTGAGAATCTGCCGTGTTGCTGCACACTTTGAGTGTTCGTTGCCGTGTTTGTAGTCTCTCCAACCACACATGAAGTGTATGAGGGTATCTACCCAGACATGTGAGTACATGTATGTGTGCTGACATGAGGACGTACGAGTGGGAAGCTGACTGATGTACAGTGAAAGGGTCATGGGTGTCTTGGGGAGTTAGAGAATAATTTGACAGCAATGACTTCAATGTGACTCTGCTGAGTCTACACGCTCATATACTCACACACACTTGTGCACGAGTGCACTGTATGCTGATCTACTTAAAATCAGAGGAAAATACTTTGAATAATGAGACATTAACAATATATCTGAATAACAGTAACACAGACAAAACATTTTTAGTTAATAATTCATTCTTCTTAGCCATTTTTATTTACATTATGCAGACATGACTGCTGCGTAGGGGGGACACCATGTTCCATGATATATTTATATCAAACTACATATCTGAGCCATGATTAGCATTGCTTTGCTCAATTTTAGTTTTATTGGCTTTTTGTTATTTTATTTTTTTCAATTAATCTACGAATTTAAGCTAGTTTTATTTCGATATGTGGGTTTATTGGTATTAGAGTTTTAGTCTGGTTTTGGAACTGTTGCTTTTTATTCTTATTTTTGTTGTTTTAACCACATTTTGTTCCTTTATTTGGTAAAAGAAACAAACAAATAAAGTCTGATTTGGTTTTGTAGAGTGGCCAGGATTAAGAGGGTGGTGTCCATGACAACCCTCTGCCACTGCTGTGTACATGCAATAGACTTATATTTAGATATAGATCACGTTCCCTCAATTCATCCAAATTTGTCTCTGCCCTGAACATCTTTCAGATAACTGTTTTAGTTTCACACAGGAGGGAACGAGTAGCTGTTTTAAGCTAAAACCTTCAGTAATCCAACAGTATGCTTGTAGGCAAACAGCAGTCAGGCTATTTTTGTGAATATAGTGGAGAATAGCCACGATTAAGCCGGATATTTCCCTGAATAGTTTGTTGGGACCAAAATGGAGCCACATGCACTGTGAGAAAACAACTCCAAATGAGGCCATATACCATCCGTCCAGGTAAGGCTCCTGAGTCTTGCCCGGTCATTACTTGGGTTTTCATTGCCTTTTTGAATTCAAATTAAAAATATGTTAATAAGAAAAACTGAAAATGGTCTGTGAGTTTTGGTTCTTGTTATATTTCTGTGTCAAATGTTGTTTTCAGGTTTTCATTTGGGCTTTTTCATGTTGGGATTTTTATGTTTTTGTTGTTTATATTCTCTTCTCCTGTGTTCTTTATTTCAGGTTCAGTTTAATAAATTTAGTTAGTCTTGCTTCATTTTCTATACTTGTTTTATTCTGTTCAGAGTCACGGAGGGTTGGAGCTCATCCCAGCTACCAGTATCAGGGCAATATATGCAAGTGTAACTGTATTTTTAATGCCAGCCTGTATTTATATCTATGGATTTGTTGTGTAGATTTAGGCAACTAAGCCTAAGATGGTCTAGGAAACCATTGTCTTTTAAAACTGATCCCTCAAAACAGAACCCTGTCCATGTTTGAAATCATCTCTTTAGCTCAAGATTGCAGCTCTGCCTCATTCCATTGTAGAAATGACACAAAATGTCATGAAAGAAACTCTTACCTAAAATACGTTCCTTTTGAAATGGTATCCATCTCCACACTTGTAACTTTCATTTTAACTTTCAGTTTACCTTGGGACAAGCTTCACATTACACAACTTTTAGCCTTTGTGTAGAGAAATAGTTCTATAAAGATGTTTTTTTGGATGATTGTGGGTTGTTGTTTTTTTTTTGTTTTTTTTCTATAAAAGATGAGCCCCCGTTCTTACAGGAAATGGAGCAGAGTGGAAATTGAGAAGGTCTTTGTTAAAACCACCCACTGTAAGGGTGGGAACAGTTATCAGAAATGGCAAGCTGTTTGCCTTTGAAATAATGTCACTGACAGCGATAACTCTATTACGCTAAGAGATTCTGCAGGAGACGCTGACATCCTGATCCACACAAACATCTCCACAATGAAAAAGAGAAGCCACGAGACCAGAAAGCTGCAGATGCGCACACACGAGATCCTTTGTCTCATTTCCCTTTTCCATAATCAATCTCTTCTGTGATTGTTTCCTTCTTTTTGTCTTTTATCCTCAATAAGTGATTTTAAATTGAAAGAGTGTGATTATATTCGAAAGAATACATCTATCTCAGCATCCTCCTGTTATCTAGTCTTCTCTTTGGCAAACAAACGGCTTTTTGTAGATAAGGTCGGCTTTCAGGATTTGCACTGAGAACAAGACTGCTTGCATAAATCTGAGAGAATAAATGGAAAATTTGTTTTTCATTTAATTTGTGTGTGAGTACACAAAGTTAAGTGGAACATACATTTAGCAGGAGAAAATCTTAAACTTCTCGATACATTTTCAAGCCACCACTGTGCTCAACAGTTGAAAAGGGACAGGCCTTTTAAAAAAAAAAAAAATTGATGCATAACCATATGTTGGATTTAATACGTATTCCTTTCTTGCACCTTTTATGAGTAACTTCTTCTGTAAAGTTTTTGTTGGTATATTTGTTGATGATCTTAACTCTCTTCTGTTCTTACATTACTGAGGAAACTTCTGTTTTGGAAAGCCCAACCTCTCTTTAGTTTCTCGGCATCCTTTGTTGGTAATTTCCACAATGCCGTGCAGCTGCTTCTAAGAATATTTAGATATTTTTTGGAAGGGGTTGGAGGAGTTGAAGGTATTTGTTAAGATTTTACATTTGCACAATCTGGCCTTTTTTGATAATTACTTTGACTTGGAGGGAGTTACTTAAGGCTGAAACCCAAATAAAAATGATGTAGGACAGGGGTGCCCAGCTCCGTTCCACTAGAGCGACTATCCTGCAGCTTTTAGATACATCCCTTCTCCAACACACCTGAATCAAATGAATGGCTCGTTAGCAGGTCTCTGCAGAGCTGAATGACATGCAGATGGAGGAATTCAGTCATTTTATTCAGGTGTGTTGGCGAAGGGATGCATCTAAAAGCTGCAGGATATTAGCTCTCCAGGACTGGAGCTGGGCACCCCTGGAGGAGGTACCCAAAATTTTGTAACTTTTCTTTGTTTCTTTTCTGAATTGACAGAGAAAGAATTGTACTGTACTCTTTCTTAAAGAGTGATGTTCCTGCTTCAGTTTTTTGCTTTTTGGAGGTCAGAAACTTCTGTACATCATTTAAAACAGGAAGTGCATAAAATAGTTTATTTTCTATCTTAAATCACACAATTCTGCCCTTCTTTAATCATAAAAAAAATTCTGTGTTACTGAAAAAAACATCTTTTTTCTTCTCTTAAGAATTTGTACTTTAAAAAAAAAAAAGTGGTTTAAATAAAGTGCTCGAGCAGCTTTCTTTAACTGAAAACAACATTGAGTTTATTTATATTTCTCAACCCCATAATCTCCATCTGTATCATTTCTATTCTATATTTTGTATTTTTGTATCACTTTTAAAAAAAAGAATCAACCTGGGCCTTATTCCCATTTCTAAGACACTGAAAATGGTGAACAACATTTAGATCATTTGTTCTAGATGAAGGATATTTAACTCCAGTCTTTGAGGGCCACTTTAAAAATGTCCCTGCTTCAGAACACCTGACTCAAATTAATGGGCCATTGTGCATAACTTGACAACAAGCTGTTGGTTTCCACTTCATTTCAATCAGGTGTGTTGGAGCACGATCCGTCTAAAACAGGAATATTCAATTCGGTCCTACGAGGTCCGCAATCCAGCAGGTTTTCCATGTATCCCTGCTCCAGCACACCTGACTCAAGTTAATGAGTAATTGT
>JBBBVU010000025.1:10359797-10387448 GCA_037177055.1 Atherinosoma microstoma
TGCAGGTGTGTTGAAGCAGGAACACATTGAAAACCTGCTGGATTGCGGACCTCGTAGGACCGAATTGAATATCACTGGTCTAAAACCTACAAACCAAAGTTTGAGATCCTGTTCTAAACATTTGGGAACATTTCACAAAACAAACTAGTCCCAAACTTAGCCACACATGCTTAGACAGGATTGGTAGAATAACAGTGCACTCAAATTCAGTTTGATATATTTGTACTGAAACATCTTTTGGGAAAATCTTAGTGACAGATTACAAAATGTAAAGAAAAATTAGACTTAAAAACAAACTACACAGAGTAAAAATAATTACTGTTTAAAGCAGCATTTTATTTTTAAATAATGTGTCTGAGATCATATGTATGCACTTTTGTCAACTTATTCTGCAATATTGTAATTTGTGTAAGAATTATTCTTTCTTTAGTAGCAACTTCACTGACAGTTTCTTGGTAACTTAACATATTTGCTTTATTATATCACCAGAAAATGAGCATAAAAACAACTAATTGGCCTATTTTGGATGAAATTGCAAGTAAGATTTATCTTTGGATTATAATATTTGACCATATTTGGCCTCTGATCTTTATTTTCACAAGTATTCTCAACGAAGGTTTGATTTAAGTGCAATCTTATATTCTGAATGTATAAAGAGAATAACTGATAGAAACAGTCTGATATCAATCTATAGTTGTAATCATTATTTGTAATGGTTCATAACTTGAAAAGCCCTTTATTTTTAACTGCAAAAGCTAATTGTTCTCCAGTTTGTCATTTACCCTTAACATGTGCTTTCTTTTCCTCCATCAAGGTGGAAATTAGTCATTTTGAACTTACTTTGCATCAGGATAAAAAGACAAAGCTGTAAAAAACCTTGCCGCCTCCCTCTTGGACTGTAATTTTCTAAATGCCGGAACTCAGACTAACGTGAACTTTCATCATCCCCAAAAGACAAAATCAGCGAGAAAAAACAAGACGGAGCCTCAGTGAAAGTCTAAATGCTAACTTGAAAAGTTCAATAGATTTTCAGTCTGATGCCCAAAAACTGCACACACTCGCACATATCTCCCTTCAGCTGGTTCACACTGCCTGAGTGGTGCAATCAGCATTTAAGCAATCATCCCAGTTTGATTTTATTAAGTCTCTCTTGAGAGGCGGCCCCACACAGCTCAAGGTAATAAGGATCTGGGAATGACACAGCGCAGGGAAGATGGAGAGCAATCAGCAAGATGCTTGTTTTATAGAGATGCTGAGCTTCAGCTTCCTTTCCTCAGTCAGACTTCTGTGATCAGTCTGACTGCTTTCTCTAGAGCTTTTTATTTCATCTGAACAAAAATTTCAAGTCACAAAACTTTGAGGGTGACTCCACACAAAGCATTTAGCTTCCTTTCTTTTTTTCTTCTCTTTAACTTCAGCTTAAAGCTTTGACTTTTAAGAGGTACTCACTTATGAAAGTACTGACTTGTTGAATTTATCACCAGTTTGCTTCTTGTGGAATTACAAGATGCTTACAGGAACATGCAGCTTTGTCTTGAAGCGCCTCCTAGTGACTGATCTGTAGCATTGATTTAAGTCAGACTGAAACATCCTTTACCTGGTTTGAGTCCTTCATACCAGCTGGAGAAAAAAAACATGGCAGATAATGTTTAAAATGCTTCTTTAAAAAACAAAAAAAACACTGCTTATGATTATAAACTTAGCACAAAGAGTAGGAACATTTGTGTTTGGTTGATTATTTCTCCCCTTTTAATAATACCAGTAAGCGTTGCATTATAAACCTTTTGGAAAGCCTGATTAATCACCTATACAATGAGATATTCTTCGTAAGGATCGTGTACATCAGACCATAAATACTTTGTTTTTTTCTTTATTGCTGTGGGATATCATCCAATCCACCTTGCAAATCAAAACAAGAGTGAATACCAACTGGAGAATATTGCAGGGGAATTGGTTTATTTTTTGGGTAGCTACCCACACATTTAACTGTGTTGCTCATTCCACAGAAGCGCAATCCTTACAGGTTATACTTCATTGTAAAGGTGAATAATCAGGCTTTCCAACGACGTATAATACAACACCAGTTGGTATCATTAAAGGGGAGACATAATCGACCTAACACAAATGACCTTACTTGTTTTGCTAAGTTTAAAGATGCAGCATGTATAAAAAAATAATAAATTTAATATCAAAATCTGTATCTGCTGATATCGAATCACTACACTAAAATAACTTGTGTTGAACCATTTATATGTACTTGCCATGGGTCCACATACATGGCAGCTGCCATATTTGTGTCACCATTTTTAATGTGGTGTCTCTGAATAGACAAATAACTGTGTAGTGAGAACTCTGAGCTTTAAAATTGCAGTACAGTTTTTTTTTTTTTATGCGAAAGCACCATTTAGGATAAGTAATGCCTTAAAGAGCAACAAAAGTAGTTTCTGTAAATGCTGTGTTTCTATTTGGTCAGGGGGGGGGAGTTACATTGCTTGGAGCTCATAGCAACAAGTAAAGTAAATATCAAGTAATCTACTCACTTAAATGATGAACTTAGAAGAAAGAGGGTGATCATGAGAGAAAGAAATGATTAAATAAAGCAGTAAAGTTAGTTGTCAAGCCTGCTTGTTGTTATGGTAACTGTTTTCAAACCCACGCTCTGTAGACTTAACTTATTATAAGACATTTTATTCAAAAGTTGTATCAACATGGGAGCAGCAAACTTACAGCTGGATGGACAGAGTGGAACAAAATGACATAAAAAGAATTAGATACAGTGACAAAGGCTTAAAGTTGAGGATGAAACTTCATTTTTATAACAATTCAAGTAATTTTACTGCATTAACTTTGTCTTGAACAATTTCAAAGTTTGGTGGGGAAAAAAAGAACGAAGCAAAAGTTTGGGCCAGAGCTGTCGTAACCTCAAAATTACCAGAAAGACAAAAAAAACTGAAAAACTCAGCACTACCAGACTTTTATTCTAGCCTGAGAACATTGCAGGGTGCCCAAACTTTTGAACTTCAGGTGCTTGTTATTATGAAGTCACTGCACGAGTCAAAACAAATGAATCATGATGTGACTAAATATGGCCAGAAAGGAGATTGACAATGAAATGACAGCTAACACATTAAGTTTGGACTTAAATCCAAAAACGATCAGATTTCCCCATTAAAATTTCCTAGGAAACATGGGAGGGTAACGGCAAAACTTAAGCACATGTGCACAAATTGGCCAGAACAAAGCTGGAATGATCAGATTTACGTCACCAAAAACAACAAAAACATGTTCATACATAAAAACACAAACGTATAAATCAATAAGATTTCTCAGGTTGGATACGTATGGCTTTTCATAAAGAAAAAGAATAAATCAAGGTAGAAACCAGTAAACTAAATCATCAATCAGTCCCATTATTATAAAATCTTACCCACGTGTCCATCACTGTTCTTCACAGGCAAAAATTGAAAGCTTCATCCATCCTTCAAACATCACATAATAGAAATTCCAAAGTTTACAATATGGCTATGATTGTTTTTTGGTCTTTTTTTATTTTATTTTTTTAAGAGTATTTACCATTTGAGTTAATCAGTTCTTGCACTGAATCTTTACAATTCACAAGAGTTTACATGGGTTTTGTCCTTTAAAACCTGCAACAGTTCAGGCAGAAAGGTGTCTGAGTAACTTCCAAACAGACTGTAAAGATTTAAACTCAAAGCTGCACAGTTCTGCCAAGTTTAATACTTTTTTTGATAGAAGAAATGTTCTTTATTATTACGCAACCATGAACTGACTCACAGTTAAAAAGGCAGAACTGTGTTTGTAGCTTTTGTCACTTTGAGCTAAACCCTAAATATGAGCTCTATAAATCCCCAATACTCAACAATATTCAGTTGCACTGCACAACGGACAACAGTAACCTCCATTTGTATCAGACACTGAATTCTGAGATTTTACATGTTGGAAAATCTCCGCTCTTCACCACATGAATCTCTGAGTGGCTGTGCTGTCCGGCCAGTTGAAGGTTTTAGCGATGAAGATGTAAATGGTGGCGGCGTTTACTGCGGTGTACAGGAGGAACTCCAACGCGAGTCTGGGAAGAGAGGGGAGAGGCATGTGCAGACGGTACATCAGATATGGAACGATGAAGTACCTGAACTCCAGAAGCTTCTGGGGGACGGTGGCGGACAGGAGGCACGCCAGGTAGGCCAAGCTCCAGAAGAGCGAACGCGTCTTGAAGGAGTCCAGGAAATTCCACCCGGCAAAGACGTACGCGGGGATGAAGAAGAAGCGAACTAGCTCGTGCCTCTGGAAGAGCTTTTTCCACACATAGAAAGGATAGTGGCGGTTATCTGCCAGGAGATACTTGTGGACAAACGTGAACTTCCACACCAGGAGCACGGAGGCGGCTGTGACGAAAAGGAAGAAGAAGGGTTGTTTTTTCAGCGCCTGCAGGAAACGGAGGACGCGGTGGTAACACAGCGAGATGGGGAGAGAGAAGAAGAGGGAGAAGGAGAAGAAGTAGAAGAGCTGGGGGAAGTTGAGGCAGGCCTCGTGGCTCGTCCTGTCACCGACCACTATCCCATCATTCAGCACAACAAACATGAGGAAACAAACGCCGACCGCCGCGTAAGGCCAGGCCACCAGCATGACCGCCTTCACGTGACTGGGTGAGGTGAGGAACTCCAGCGAAAAAAGCAGCACTTTCTTAGCTCCGCTAAAGGACAGCGGGACCTGGGACGGTGGAGACTTCTCATCTCGCTTTTTGGAGTGCTCCACCCTCCACGCCTCGTCCATTTTGGAAGCAACGAGAGTGCCTGCGCAGAAGGCCACCCAGATGATGTTGGTCTGTCGGAAGAGCACAGAGCAGACTCCGAGGAGCGCAGAGGCCTTGTGGCATCCATACAGCGTCATGAGGTAAGTGAAAAGGATGAAGAAAGTAGATCCAGCGTCGGTGTAGTAGAGAAAATTGAAGAAGTAGAGCACAGGAAAGGTGGACAGAGACAGCGCTGACAGCACCCGGCGAGAAGTTGTCCGTGTCTGGAATGTAAGTAAAGTGGCATCAGATGACAAGAAAAACAACAAAAGCTTCATCATCATCATCATCATCATCATCATCATCATCATCATCAGGTCTTACCTTCTCTCTGACGTGCAGCCTGCAGATGAGCAGATAGATCAGGTAAAGGTTGCCGCAGTTGAAGAGCAGGTTGACGAAGCGCAGCATGGCTGTAGAGCACACCACATCCCCTGTCAGGTCAGCGAGCCACACCACCGGCTTGATAACACCCACAGAGATGAGGTAAAGGCCCGGGAGAGTCGTGATCATTGGGTCCCACTGCACAAATTACAACATTAAAGGGACATTTTAACACATGAAAATGAGTTTGCTTCCTGTTTAAAAACAAAGGTCATCAGTTATGAATTCCTTTCTGCATTTGTGATGATCTGAAAGGATGATCTGAAAGATATCTCATTCATAAACAGCATGGCTTTGCAACATTGTCTTTACTAGAAACTCAAATGACTGCAAATCAAATGTTATTTTAAAGAGTGGTACAACAAGCTGAAACAAAACCAGAAATGAGCTTCACGCTGGTCCTATTTAACTTGGTTGAATCTGGCATCCTATACAAACATAACTGGAGCATCATGTGTTGTGGGTTGTATTTGGTAGCTGATGAAACATATTGTAAGAGCGTGATATTTACCTGTTTGGCAATATTTTGTAAAGGTACAGCCAATGGACTAAAACTTCTGATATAAATCTGTATCTTAATAATAGTTTTAAACAAAGGTGGAAAAAAAGTTCAGGGTCTTGAACAACTAACTATTATGTAACAATCGGGACTATCAACTTAAAAACTTTACACATATACTGCATACATTACAAGACAAAGCTAATCAGCAGGTGTCACCACTGAGCACTTAAAGCCGGAGAAATTAACCATTTTTCAGCCCAATTGGTTTGTTAAGCTCCATCTGTCCAACAATACTGACCACAGGAGAAACTAGATGGTAATTTTTTCACTGTTTTGCATGTCTGTCTTTTTGTATTTTTTCAATTGTTTTATCTCTCTCTGAAGCTGTTTTGCATCTTTCTGTAGTTATTTGTTCTGTACCCTTTGTCTGGTCGATTTGAAGGAGTTTTTCTTTTCTTTTTTCCCTACTTATCCCTCTTTAAAGATCTGTATCCGTCTTTGTGGTCGTTTTGCCACTGTAAGCAGCTGTTTTACAAGGACAGTTATATCAGATGAAGCTCTAGGCCTTTGCATGGATCAGGAATCCACCAATACCTTTTAAATAATTTGCGTTTATAAGTCAATGTTTAATAATATATCATGTAATCCAATTGGTATTGCTAAATAGGCTCACAATTATCATTTTTAAACAAAAAAAGGGTTTGTATTTTAACAGTCATATGTAATTTTCACGGGATTATAAAGGATTTAAAGAATGAAAAAGCCATTTGAGCCTTTAAGCTCCACTTTACTACAAACTGCTTTGTTTTTGTTGAGCTGGGCTGTGTCTAAAGTACAGCATGTATAGGCTCATAGCCCCTAAAGTCACTTTATATGATATGAAGATTAAAATCCCAACATGCTGCCACATCATTTTAGTTAAGCCCCGCTGTTGGCTAAAGTTAATCCGCCTCTCACAATGATGGATTCACTTTTATGGCACCGATGACTGCGAGAAGCCGAGCTTACCTCGCTGAATTTCCCATCGCAGTATTTTTGCGCTTGCGGAATGTGAAAGATCTCGTCCATGTACGGCTCCCTTTGCTCCCGTGTGACTCTGGAGAACAGAAGGCACGAGATCAAGAAGTTGGTGCTGCAGAGAGCAGTGAAAATATAGCCCTCAAATTTCTCCATGTTTGGCGAGGAAAAACTGCGTAAACGTCAAACTGATACACAGCTAACAGCTATACTGTTGTATGTACCGCATAGCGTTTAGATTTTCTGATTAAAACCATCAAACAGTCTTATCCTGGAGAAAAAGAAGCTGAAATCTATTATGTGTCGCCAAAGGGAGAGTTTTTATTTTTGACTGCTATTGGTCCGTCTCAGAAAAATGCTCGGCGGCGAAACGGTTATGACTATTTGTTCCTATGTTGTGCTTAACACTCAATTGCGTTGATTTATTTTATATTAATTGGCACAAAAACGTGATTATATATTTTTGAAGACAAAAGCGCCACATGTTAGACTCTTATATTGTGTCGTCTGACAGGGACGTCTCTTCTCAAACAGTGTCACCGTATAATAGTTCCGCACGTGTGTGGACCGTTCCCATGTGTAGCACCGGGAGAGCTGTCCGTTTATAGAAAATTTTGTTCTATTTGGTGGAACAATTTTTTTAGCATGCACCTTACACAGGAGCTACAGCTTTTCCCCGACTACAGGGTGACTCAAATGCTTTTCAAAGACGTAAAAAATGCAGCAGAATTGAGACAATGTGCCGTGGAGGGGAAAATAAATGGCGCTTTGATCAACCCAACAATGGTGAGCCCAGTTTTCCTTGGTTTTTGCAAAATTATCCTGAAAACTGCACAATATCTGTGCAGACATGTTTACTAGATAAGAATCTTTGTATTTTAGTTGCTAAAAAGCTGGTACATACTTTTAATGTGTCGTGTCTTACATTCAAGATTTACAGTCAAACGTTTTCATTTACAGATGGTGAGTCCTTTCCAAGCAATGGTGGCTGCCAACAAAGCTGTCCATTTACAGACAATTGGAAAAATGAAAACAAGAAGCTTGAACTCAGAGATAATCTTCAACCTGTTACCTACTAATAATGTAAGTATGGTCTGTCATCGCCCTTTGATTCATGTGAAGTGCTCATTCAGTTCCAGAAAATGATATTTATGACCTTATATGTTGGTGGATCAGATAGATTATTATAGTTTCTCTGTACACAACAAACAAAGTTGGAACTTTAATTGTTGGCATCGGATCAGTGTATGACTGAGTTTTCCATATGTTTCGACTCATGCAGATTTCAGAAGCCTTTAAAAGATTTGGGATTTCAGATGGCGACAACTCTGTGCTTGTGGTTGTGGTGCACAACAAAGATGAGCTGCAGTTCCTGTCAGACGTCACAGCCAGGGTAGACGGACGGCACGTTCCAGTGGAAGAAGTTTCCTCATTGTCAGACATTGCAAAGATCAAAAAGGTTTCTTGTCTCTGTTTTAGTGCTTCTTACACATTCCACAGTGTGGACTAAAATGAGCATCTGTGTGTTTTAACAGAATATTACCCAAATTAAACTTTACAGCATACACTAATACACCACCCTGTCACTCTGCAGTATATAGACTGTTCCTCAGTGTTCAGTAAACAAGTAATTTAAGATACAGCTTTCAAATAAGAGGTGGTTATTAAATGTAATTTCTTGGAAAGCTGTTTACAACCCAGTTTCCATAAAAGCTGACACAATAAAATGTGAATATAAGCAGTTGTTAAAAGGAATGAAACAGTTGGTTTTCTCAGTCTCTGAAACAGTGTTGTTACGTTATTGTAAGAAGAACTGAGGCAATACAGCGTGCCTGTTTGCTTTTTAGTGCTACACCGGTACCAAATCTAATTTATTTTTTATGTTTTAATGATTTGTGAGTGATATTCAGGGGTTGTACTTGTTGAACTGATTATTTACACTTTCACCATTAATTTCAGGAGCATATTTGTAACTAATATTCTTTTCTCTTTTTTCTTTCTCCATTACAGCTGTACAAAGTCACTCCTCAGGAGGAGAAATGTGGGAGTCTGTTAGATGCAGTTGTATGCAGAATGGCCATTAAGGATATTTCGTAGCTCTAGCAGGGCAAATTTATAGTTGCTCTCATTGAAAATTTATTGTATTTTTGTCACATAAGATATTAAAAATGGGTCTTCATATGAACTGTTTCAATCTACTTAAATTTATCAAGTATTTGTGAAAACATGTTCAATTCAGCTTCCTTTGTATAGCGCCAGTTCTAGACAATGTTATCTCAAGGCACTTCACAGACAATCAAATTGAGCCAATCTGTTGTCATCAGTCAGTATTCATACAAGCCAATTCATAACTAAATAGCCTAGCTTGAGCCTAACATGTCTTTTTAATTCCTTCTTACTGGATCTTTTCTGTCATGGTTTTGCAGTGAAATGGGCAAAATAAGGTTTTAGAGTCTGTTAGGAAGGTTCCAGCCCACAGTTTAGCAATTTACTACAGTTTTTTTCTCTTCCCCGCTCCTTTGAACGTGGTCTCTGACATTCGTTTTGAAGCTGGACTGAGCCTTTCTGACAGCAGGGGACAGTGATGTAAACCAGATCTGGTAATGAATAATGGATCCAAAGTGCTGTGGGCCACATATCGGCTAAATCTCTAGAGGATTTAAAAATAAAAGAATTCTCACATACACGGCACTGACCTGAAAGCCTTAAACTTCAATCAGACACTTCATGAGAAGAAAAGAATAATAAATAGTCTGTCAACTGTTTTTAAATCAGTTTAGATGAAATCCTTTTTATCACAAGTTTAACTTTTAGATTTTTGAAAATATGAAGTGTCAGAATTTCATATCTCTAGACTGGATGCATACCATCAGTCTGCATACAGCAGTTGGAACAGTTTTAATTCATTTATTATAAAGTCACATCAAAGTACTTCAGTCACATAATTCTGTCATGCAAATAAAATTCCAGAAAAGTTGGAAAATCTTCTCAAATGGAAAAAAAAGAAGCTTAATCTGTAATTAGTTTATTTACCTTGCCTTTATTCAACATATACAAGATGGAAGAAATGATTTTTAGTCTTTGCTGACCAGCTTTGTTAATACAATTAAAATGTGGTTCCTGCATTACTCAAGTTGCCAAAAAAGTCTTTAGCATATAAAAGATTTTACAATCAGATTGATCTGTGATGTGATGGTGTCCGTATATAAAAGGACCGTTCACCAGAGGGAGGACTGCATGAGAAACGTCACGTCACCAGATCAATGCAGCCCCCTGGGATGAGGAGTACCTTGGCTACTGTCCTGCAGGTTTAAGATGCTTCCCTACTCATACACACCGGATTCAAAATAAATGGAAAACCTATTGTCAAGTTGTATGCAATTATCCATTAAACTGAAGCATGGAAACATCTAAAACCTGCAGCGGCCCCTCAAGGACCACAGTTTGCCATAATGTAAAGATCAGAAAGACCACCTCAGCGGTTTTCCACATGTGTAATGGTACTGGGATGTATTGGTGACTTTTACACGTATAAGGGCTTAACTGATTCAGAGGACTATATTGGAATTTTTAAGACATAAACTACCATCAATGTGCCTTCTTTATCAGGGTGATAAAGTAGTTATTTTAGAAGAAGCATGTCAGATCTCGTTGTACACAACTTAAAACACAGGCGCAGAGTGTTGGGCTGATCTGTTGTTAAGACCTGCCTGCTTTTAAAGATGTGTAAGTCATTACGAGGATGAGGCTCAGGCGGCAACAACCAGTCGGTTCAGCAGTTAAAATCTTGTAATCAGCTCGACTTTTATCTTATAAAACTCCAACAATTAAGATGTTGGCAAAGATCTTACGTTGATTTAAAAATGTACTTATTTTTCATCATTGTTATCAAAAACTTGTCTGAATGAAAGGACCATAATAACTTTCAATCATAAGTTTCACATATACAAAGACTAAATCTCATGTTGGGACAGACTGTAAAAAAAGATCGTTGTTAGTCTGGAAAGTTGGCGAGCTCATCTTTTCCGATGTTTCCTCCACTGAGTATGCACACAATGTTCTTCTCCTCCATGTCTGGTATCTTGTTATTAACAACGGCAGCAAAGGCAGCAGAGCCTGATGGCTCTACCACAAGTCCAGCTCTATAGAGGGTGGACACTGCTGCCTTTATTTCCTCATCGCTCACCAGGACGATCCCCTCCACATATCGCTGACACAGCTCATACGGCAGCCTGCCTGAGAGGAAAAGAAAAGGAGTCATTAAGTGCAAACTGGTGGCAGTTGAGTTGGGAAGATACTGTACATGCCAAAACCTGAAATGAGGAGGAGAAACTGGCAGAGACAAACCTGCAAAAGGAGGTGCAAGACCAGAGGCGATACTCTTGGTGTCCATCCCAACTGGCTTCTTCTCAGTAAAGCTTTTGTACATTGTACAGGCTGAGTTTAAACGCACAAAAAACTCACAATGAAATCAAACTGCTGTTTCTACAGATGACATTTAAACCGATATTTCTCCGTTTTTACCTCCCTCTGGTTCCACGCCGTAGATTCTGGTTTTATAGCAGCCTGATAGTTTGATGGCAGCAGCTACTCCGGCCAGCAGCCCGCCTCCACCACAGCACACCACCACCACATCAGGCTCTGGCAGCACCTCCAGCACCTCCATGCCCAGGCTGTATACGCACCATTGATGCGACATAAAATTAAGTCGGTTGGCTTTTTAAATTTTTTTTAATGTTTTTTTATCATCAGCATACATGTAGAAAACTGTCACCTGGCATCACAAAGCTTACCTGGCATGTCCTGCTATTAGATCCAGGTCATCATAAGAGTGCAGGAAGGTCATGTTGTCATCCTGCACACACCGGTTCACTACGTTCATCAGACAGGATGTAGGAACTCGTTCCACCTCCACTCCAAAACTCTGAGGACAAGAATTAACAAGTAGAACCACATCACTTTCTTTTAAGTAAACAGATTCAGATGAAATTAATAATTTATTCCACTTTCTTTATATCTGGTGGCTTGTTTTTTCCCCCCCCAGTCATGTAGCATTATGGCCTCTGACCTGTATGAGGATGGACCTGGACTCCGGGGCAGTTTCTGGCATAACCACCTTTCCCTTTGACCCATAGTGTTTTGAGGCATATGCAAAAGATTTCCCATAGTTGCCTGCAGACATAGTGACAAAGTGCCCACCCCTTGGTCTCCTGGCAAACTGATTGGCCACTCCTCTGATCTTAAAAGACCCTGTCGAACACAAGCATATCAACCAATCAGTGCAAGACACTGTTGTGAGAAACAGCCAGCACCGAATGAAAGTGGTTTCCACCAACCGGTTCTCTGCAGGTTTTCCAGTTTGATTTGGATGTTGCAGCTGATGCTCAGAGGCAAGGTGGTCTGGGACCAAGGGATCATGGGAGTGTTGATGACACCCAGAGGGCTGCTCCTCACCGTCTCTCGGGCTTCTCTTAACATGTCCAGGGTGACGGAGTCTGCAGACGCCTCATCCATCTAAAGCAGTGACACACAAATATGGACAGAGCACTTTAAAAGTTCCCCAACAGTGATTCAGTTCTCTAAACTGTAACAGCATCTTTCCGACACTGTTTTTACAATTTAAATAAAGAGAAAAAAATTGAGAAAGATGTATAAAAAATTATTTGACTTTAAGGTTTCTTTACCATTATGAAACCAGTTTTAACCCACTGCAGGTGACACACACCTCAAAAATAGTAAATGACAGCAGAAACATACAAAAATGTAAATATTTGACAGTTGTATTGTTTATGATTTTATCATTGAGATCGCTGTCATGTTTTATGATTTGAAAATAAGAAAAAAAATATTCTTTTTAGATCTCTTACTTAAAAAAGTATTATTTCTATAATAAACGAATAATAGTATATACTTCAGTGTTGTACTGTAGAAATGAGGGCAGTCCACAAACCAAAGATACTTTTAGAAAAGCTGCTGAGCGTTAAAGTCAAAAGCTAATTTGAAAAGAGAATCCTTAACTCAACCAAAAGACATGACCAATGTGTTCAGCCTATTTTACACTGACCTTATTTCTTTATAATTCTGCAAGTGAGAGCTCCGCGATTTGTCAACAGTGTTACAATATTTGCGGCTCCCGTCTGTTCAATGGTTCCACGTTAAAATGCGTTTCAAGTCGGACGTCTTTCGCTCCCGGACCGTAAATATGGCGCCTGAAAGTGGCAGTGCAGAGCTATTAGCAAAACTTTCTTAGTTACGCAAGCAATTAATAGCTTGACAGAAAAGACTTAAGGTGGAAACAGGATGGGGTTGGTAAGACATATTGTGTGCGCCATGTCCGGTGGAGTGGACAGCTCTGTGGCGGCTTTGTTATTGAAGAGGAGAGGTGAGAAAAGCTGTCAGAAACACACCTGAGGGGGCTTGTCACTGGTTAATGTTTAACTACGCAGTTAAAAAAAAAAGTCCACTCGCAGCCTGAAACATAGCTGCTTATTTTTTAACAAGCTGCACATCCCAGCACACGTTCAGCTGTTTTTCCTAAATGTACATGTTGAGGTCACATGTTATTTTGTCCTCTGTTGTGTGAAGGCTACAGTGTGACAGGGGTTTTCATGAAGAACTGGGACTCTCTGGATGAGATGGGGGTCTGCTCCACAGAGAAGGACTGTGAGGACGCATATAGAGTGTGTCAGATCCTGGACATCCCTTTCCATCAAGTGTCATATGTCAAAGAGTATTGGCATGATGTTTTTAGGTATTGTCTCTGCCATTATTAATACTCATTGCAATTATTATTATTATTATTATTATTATTATTATTATTATTATTATACTGCTGTTACTATTTAAAAATCACATTTGTCTTCACCCACTTGCAGTAATCTGTTGAAGGAGTACGAGAAGGGCAGGACACCAAATCCTGATATACTATGCAACAAACACATCAAGTTCAACCATTTCCATAAATATGCCATCAACACTCTGGGTATGTGGTCATGTTCCTGATGATAAAGTAAATTGAGCTGATTTCCATTTCCAACATTTTCTTATGCAAGACACCACAAAGTTGATATGCGTAACAGTTTGAGATTTATGGCTGCTTTGCTTCCAGATGATCTCCTCTTCCAGACGATTTTATTCTTAACTTGTTAGTGAGGGTTTTTATCTGATTTGTATTGCAATCAGTACACAGCCAAGCTGGTAGCTACTCAAAAAGGGAACAAGAGAAGAGTGGATTTTCACCAGCTGTTAGCCCATTCCTGCCCCACTGATAAGGGAACAAACAAATAAAAAAAAACTGTTAGAATCAAAAGAAAAAAGTCCTGAGTGAAAAAAAGTATTTGATTAATGTTTGGCTTTAATTGTTTTAGGTGCTGATGCCATGGCGACGGGCCATTACGCCAGGACGTCACAGGAAGACGAGGAGGTTTTCCAGCAGTCATACAAGGCCCCACCCACCACGCTTTTTAGAGACCGTTTTGAGATCAGAAATCGTAAGTGTTTGAGTCTCACTGCCTTTTTATTCTTAATGGCCTCCATTAAGTCCAGTTCATGTCATAGTTATTTCCCATTCTCCTGATCTGCCCCACCCACCTCTTCAGCCGTGAAGTTGTACAAAGGAGCCGACCTCCTCAAAGACCAGACATTCTTCCTCAGTCAGATCTCACAAGATGCCTTGAGACAAACTCTGTTCCCACTCGCTGGACTCACCAAAGGGTTTGTGAAAAAGATTGCTGCTCAGGCAGGGTTTCAGCATGTACTGAAGAAAAAAGAGGTGTGCAGAAAATACTCATGACTACAAATATTGATGTCTCTGGAATGGGCCGCGTCTGTGACTAAGCAGTGTGTTACTGTTCTTTCAGAGCATGGGCATCTGCTTTGTTGGAGAGAGAAACTTTGAAAACTTCATTTTAGAGGTGAGACACGGAAGGTTTTTCTTTCTTTTCTTTCTTTCTTTTTCTTCACCTTTAGAGTTGAATCCGTCCATCTGTTTGTGAACCTCGACTGTCGGGTCTCCATTGTTTTTTTTTAGTATCTGGAACCTAAACCAGGGAACTTTGTTTCCATTGAGGATGGGACTGTGAAGGGAACACACAAAGGTATGTTCACAGCTGGTTGGTTTTTAGCTTCTATATTCTTTTGCATCTTGAAGTTCTGTCTCTCAGTTGTGCCCCAAACCAAAAACACAGGTCACACTGGATATATTGCATCCCTTCACTTGTCCCTTTTGTGTCTTCTGTCCATCCAGGTTGGTTTACTCTGACATTGGGCCAGAGGGCAAAGATAGGAGGACAGAGAGATGCCTGGTTTGTTGTTGATAAAGACATTGTTACCGGAGATGTACTTGTGGTAAGAAAATCTTTTTTTTTCTTTTTACTAAAATGGAAAATATGTGATGACTTTGTTAAATGAGCAGTATATTTATCTTTTTATTCTCTGCAGAAAATGCCAAGTAACATCAAACAGAACATTTAATTAGCTTACGTTTCTATGGCATATTCATTTGTGTAACATTATAAACATGAAATCCTTCTGCCTCAGGCTCCAACTACCAACCACTCGTCTCTTTTCCGCGACACCCTGCGAACCGACCGCTTCCACTGGCTAACGGTTGACCCACCTCCCGAGCTAGCCAGGACCCAGATGTTGGAGTGTCATTTCCGCTTCATCCATCAGATGCCGCTCAGTAAGTTGTGTGTTTACCAGGCCATGATACAGGGAGTGAAACTCACATCAGATGTGAACCTCTGCTTTGTGCTTTGCAGTTCCCTGCACAGTAACTCTGAACATGGACGGTTCTGTATGGATTTCGCTCTCTCAGCCCGTTAGAGCTCTGACACCAGGACAGGTATGAGCTAACACACCTGTGTTATGGAATGAAATGTAATTGTTCAAGAGTCCTCTGTAAAATCTGTTTCAATGCCTCAAGACTAAGTTGTTTTGTTTTGTTGTTTTTTTTCATCCCTGCTCCAGTTTGCAGTGCTTTACAAAGGCGATGAGTGTTTGGGCAGCGGGAAGATCATCCAACTGGGTCCCAGTGAATACATACTCCAGAAGGGCAGAGAGCGGTTTGTGGCAGGCGCGCAGCATAAAGAGGAGCCCAACCCTGAACCTGCCAGCTGAGATGAGCTCACAGTCCAGTCCAGATGGAAATGCACTCTGTTCAGTACAGTTGGTAGAAGATCCTGACCAGAAAAAATGGTCTTACTAAGAGTGGATATTGTTTTTAAATGCTGGGCCTTGACAGTGTTTATAACTCAAGGACAAATGAGTGGACCTCTTAAAGACCAGTTAGCTGCTTGGTGCTCATATAAACCACGTGTAACAAAGCCAAAGTGTTGAGGAGAAGACACTCAGTGATAATAAGATGGTTTACTAGGATCCTTATGTTGTCAAAAACACTGTTTTATACGTCTAACATTACACAACAGAGCTGCACCAGCCTTGTTGCTGATGTGAGCAGCTGCTGCACAGTTGATATCCATTCAGTGGAGTGTTATTTAGGAGATGGTTCAACCATTCTTCTTTTAATCGTCTGTTTTACATGTGGAAGGAGAATTCAGTGCAAAGAAACAGGCACTTTGACGTTGGTGAACTGAAAGGAAACGGCTGTTATATAATCATGTCATGAAATACAGTTTAATGTAAGGCTTTGCAGAGCGAGTCATAAGGAATAATGGAGAAAAAACTCTCACATAACCATGCTCACTTTGTTAAAAAAAAAAAAAGATATGCAATTTTCTGCTGATAGAAAATGAAAGTATAGTTTTGGTCCTTTTTATATAGCTACCTCTACAGTGTTGATAAAACCTGCAGTATGTGTGCCTCCTTTTTCATTTTTAAGTATGCTGTTTAATGAGAGGCTTCAGGCAGAGTTTTGTGTTATTGCAGCAATAGGACAGCTGTAACTTGTCTGGGGAGGAGCATGGGTACATGTAGGTAATGGGATGGACTCCTCTATGAGTCAGAGGTACTTTGATCTTCCCATCTGTCTGTATAATGAGATAAAACACATTTGTTTAACTGTAGGATTTTGTTTTTTATTTCTAAAGCTGCTCAAGCATCCACAAGTTTACCCGTCTTCCTTTTGTCTTTTTCTTACCAGCTGCAAACTTTAGGCCTAGTACAAAATGATATTTGCAAAGGTTAGATTTCAAATCAGTCGAGCTTAGTTTTTGGGTTTGATGACGGCCATTTATAAAGCAAGGCAGTTTTTCTTTGTGATATTACAGCCGAAAAAACCCCCACAAAGTTAAAAGATGACAATATCCAAATACTTCAGTCCATGTGTCCAAACTGTTGTAGTGTAACAAACTGTGGTTGTAAACTGAGCTTTTCTGTGATACAACAGTAATTGCAACCCATTGGTATTAAAGTATAAGCTTTAATCATGCAGATTTTATTTAAGTGTCTAACCATAAACAACATTTTTCAACATGAATGTCTAACCATGTACATAAATTCAGACTGTAGCCAGAGAGTGCGGTGAAAATGTAAAGAATTTAGGGTGAGGGTTTTTTTTCTTTTTAATTTTTACCATAAATTGTAAAACTACAGCATTTTGCGAAAATACCATTGTGACTATTTTAGCCTCTGTCCTGGGATCAGACTGAATGCATGCACTACAAAAAGGACCCATGTTTTAGCATTTAATTCTTTTATGTGTAATTTTGAATGTGCTTCCAAACAACACACTCAGTGGTGTTTTATATCACTGTACTCCCAGTGTCTGCTGCATTGTTGAATCTGAAATTAAAGAGATAAGAAATGGCAGAAACAATGAAAAAGAGCTCAAAAATCTGAACAAGTGCCTTTTAGTGAACTATCCTCCTGTTCCTACACTATAAACTGTCCATAAGTGAAACCCGAAGTACAAACAAATAGGACCAATGAGTGGTGCGTTGACTTGTTTTTCATTTCCCTGTTCGTCAGTTTTCCATCCAGTGGGATTTTATTATAAGGTAAAAATTACGCTGTAAAGCATAACTACTGTATAGTTGCTGTCTTACAGTAGTCACACCACAAGAGGGCGCTGTTACACAAGCTTCACCTGAAACATGGACATGTTCTTATGCAGCACAAACATTGTTATACACCCTAATAACTTCTGAGGTTCACGCTATAAACCAATTACACTAGTCTGAATGAAGCATATTTTCGTAGAAAAAGGATAATCTTTTTTTGTAGTTTTAAAAAGTTTGATAAGCTTCAAACTTTCTGAGAAAAGGAAAAGTAACGTGAGTAGAAAACACTGAACACACAATTTGTATAGGGACTGAATGCAAATAAATTTGAAATTGGGCATTAATATATCGTGTAGATAAAAACTTACAAAACAGCATTTAAAGGGAAGAATTTATTAAATGTCATGAAATGTTATTTGATATTGCTTCCTACTTTTTGCTTATTTGTGGTTTTTAGAACTTATCTGTGATTTTTCTTAAAGACATGTCAATTTAAATAATCATGCAATAACAATTAAGAAGTTTCATGATTAAGCATACGTAAGTAAATTATAATATTTGTAAGGATTTCTAAGATTTTTAATCCTAATGATGCCCAATTAAACTTTTTTATTACAGCAATCGGCGGTGGGACTGTTTGGAAATTAAACATTTTCTTAAACATGACTTTTTATGTATTTATAATAAACTACTTACAACTTTTTCAGTACAATAAAGGGGCCACACTACCGAATTTATTAGGAATTTTACCAAACTCTGGCCCCATTGTAATGACAATACTCTTGCGCGCATTGGTCACTGTAAGTGGCACTTCCTAAATCTCCATAAGAAGGAGGAAAAAACCGCCGCCCCCCCCTTCCACCCTCGTGAAGGCGTCCCAGAGGGGAAACACAGCAGGTTTATGGAAATAAGCCTCCAAGGAGTAGGAGGAGGAGAGCCACGGAGCCATTTTGTACTCATTTTAAACTCAGTGTGGGTTCAGGCAGCCGCTGCGCGCCGTGGATACGCTGAAACTATGGATACCGAGCGTCTTTCCCCACGTAAAACTTCACAATGAGGGATAAAAGTAAAACGCGGTGTTGGGAGAGGGAGAGTTAATTCCTCAGCGGAGGAGTTTCCGTGAAGCTGAGTGGGATCTTGCAGGTATACAAGCATGGAGCCACCGATGTGTTGGGTTTGGGTTTGTGTCCTGCTCACCGTACCGCTTGCTGGATGTTTGGAGATGCACCTTTCAGAGACGTTACAGCCCGGGACTGTAATGGCAAACCTGTCGCTCGGCCACGGATGGACTTATAAAATTGACAGGACTTTATCTCCCAAATTTATTCAGAACTTTTTCCAAGTTGAGAGGCATGACGGGGTGATCCGCCTGTATCACAAAGTTAAGTGTGCGCGCACGCCAAGGAACCCAGCGCCTGTTTATTTCAGGACAGGTTCTTCAACGCCCGGAGACGTTATTCTGACACATTTTAACGTGTTTGTCCATGGGCAGGACTGTTTTATTAAATACAAAAGAAAGAAAACATCAGGTAAGCCAGATGTTCATATTAAACACCATTTAAAACTGGAGGCAACTTCCTGCTTACCCGCAGGTAAATTCTTATTGAATGTGACAGAACTTTTGCCAACCTTCGCACGGAGCTTTGCCCATTTGGACACTGAATGTGTTGGAAAAGACTTTGTTGCACTGTTCAGACATGGGGATTTGTTCCTGGTCAATGACTTGTGTTTTAAGCAAAGGGGGAAGCCAGAGGTGGATTTGCACTGCGTCTTGCGCAGCTCTAAAGGCAGCCGACTCTCCGTACAGCTGAATTTGGTACTTTTAGAAGTGTCGGAACAACATGGACCCCATTCACAAACCACTCCCCAAAAGCCTGGCCGATTCATCCATAGGTGGAAGCGACAGGCAAATGCATCTCCACAATTCCAGCTCCCCAACTATCAGGTGTCTGTGCCCGAGAACGAGCCTGCAGCCACTAGAGTTATCACCCTGAAAGCAACTGACAAGGATGAGGGAGAGGCAGGGAGGCTGGAGTACAGCATGACTGCTATGTTTGACAGTAGGTCTGATGACTTCTTTGAAATTGACACACAGACAGGGAGCATAACAACTATCCAGCCGCTTGACAGAGAAGTTAAAGACACCCATGTTTTCAAAGTTACTGTGACTGACAACGGCGCCCCTAAAAGATCTGCCACTTCTTACCTCACTGTCACCGTCAGTGACACAAATGACCACACCCCGGTGTTTGAGCAAAATGATTACCGCGTCAGCTTCAGGGAGAATGTGGAAGTTGGCTTTGAAGTGATAACAATCCGCGCCACAGATGGTGATGCCCCCTCCAATGCCAACATGATTTATAAAATTGTGAATGAGGACGGAGTCAACACTGTTTTTGAAATCGACTCCCGGAACGGCCTTGTGAGGATCAGAGAGCGTCCTGACAGGGAATCCCGGGCCCAGTATAAACTGATTGTGGAGGCCAACGATCAGGGAAAAGATCCCGGTCCCCGGAGCGCCACTGCCACCGTTCACATCTCTGTGGAAGATGAAAACGACAACTATCCGCAGTTCAGTGAGAAAAGGTATGTTGTGCAGGTGCCAGAGAATGTGGCAGTCAACACTAAAGTCATCCAGGTGGAAGCAAAAGACAAAGATGAAGGAAACAATGCCAAAGTTCACTTCAGCATCATCAGTGGGAATGTTAAAGGACAGTTCTACATCCACTCCCCCACTGGTGTGATTGATGTCATTAATCCTCTGGACTATGAGATCATTCGGGAGTATAATCTGCGTATTAAGGCTCAGGATGGTGGCAGGCCTCCATTGATAAATGGCACAGGGATGGTGGTGGTGCAAGTGGTGGACGTCAATGACAACGCCCCCATGTTTGTCAGCACACCTTTCCAGGCTACTGTGTTGGAAAACGTGGCCATCGGTTATTCTGTCATCCACATTCAAGCAATCGATGGTGATTCGGGAGAAAATGCCCGTTTGGAATACCGACTCACCGACACCACGCCTGGTTTTCCGTTCACAATCAACAACGGCACGGGCTGGATTACAGTATGTGAAGAGCTGGACAGGGAGACGACTGAGTTCTACACCTTTGGCGTGGAGGCGAGAGATAATGGGCTACCTGTGATGTCATCTTCGGCGAGCGTCAGCATCACGGTGCTGGATGTGAACGACAACATACCCACATTTACAGAGAAGACCTACTCGCTGAAGATCAATGAAGATGCCTTGGTGGGGACCAGCGTGTTGACCGTGACGGCGGTGGATAGGGATGTCAACAGTGTGGTGACGTATCAGATCTCCAGCGGCAACACCAGGAACCGCTTTGCCATCACTAGCCAAAGTGGCGGCGGCCTCATCACCTTGGCCCTTCCCTTGGACTACAAGCAGGAACGGCAGTTCGTCCTGACGGTCTCCGCCAGTGACGGAACGCGCTACGACACTGCTCAAGTCTTCATCAATGTGACGGACGCCAACACGCACCGGCCCGTCTTCCAGAGTGCCAACTACCAGGTGATGCTCAGTGAAGAAAAACCAGTGGGCTATACGGTGGTGGTGATCAGTGCGACTGACGAGGATACGGGGGAGAATGCTCGCATCACATATGTCATGGATGATAATGTTCCTCAGTTTAAAATTGACCCGGATACAGGTGCCATCACAACACAAATGGAGATTGACTATGAAGATCAGGCCTCTTACACTTTAGCCATCACTGCTAGAGACAACGGCATCCCCCAGAAATCTGACACTACCTATGTGGAAATTTTAATCCTGGATGCAAATGATAACACCCCCCATTTCCTCAGAGATATTTACCAGGGGACTATATTTGAAGATGCACCTGTCTACACCAGTGTACTTCAAATATCTGCTTCAGACAGAGATTCTGGCTCCAACGGCAGAGTGAGCTACACATTTGTAGGTGGTGACGACGGAGAAGGGGATTTTTTGATAGAGCCTTACTCTGGTATCATCAGAATCGCTCGCAGGCTGGACCGTGAGAATGTTCCTGTTTACAATCTGAAGGCCTTTGCAGTGGACAAGGGGGTCCCTCCTCTGAAAGCAGCAGTCTCTGTTCACGTTCAGGTCCAAGACATAAATGACAACGCTCCAGTGTTTGAGAAGGATGAGCTTTTCATTGATGTGAAGGAAAACAGCCCAGTAGGGTCTGTTGTGGCCCAAATCACTGCCACAGATCCGGACGAGGGCACCAATGCTGAGATCATGTATCAGATTGTAGAAGGGAATATTCCAGAAGTTTTCCAGCTGGATATTTTTAATGGCGACCTCACTGCACTCATAGACCTGGATTATGAGATGAGGACCGAGTATGTGATAGTGGTCCAGGCCACGTCAGCGCCACTAGTAAGCCGTGCTGTCGTGCACATCCGCCTAGTTGACATGAATGACAATAAGCCAGTTTTGCAGAACTTTGAGATTATTTTTAACAACTATGTCACAAACAAGTCCAACAGTTTCCCATCAGGAATAATAGGAAAAGTACCGGCACATGACCCAGATGTGTTGGATAAGCTACAGTACAAGTTTGAAAGTGGAAATGAGCTTAATTTGTTGCTGCTGAACGAAGAAACTGGGGACCTGAGGTTGAACAAGGTTCTGGACAACGACAGGCCTTTGGAAGCACCCATGATCATTTCTGTCTCAGGTGAGTTGTTATCCACTTTCTCTCGCTCTTTTCTGATGAAACCAGCATGAGAAGCAGAGTTTACGTGTCTGAACTTTCAAACAAGGTGACAAAAATTGAAATTTGACTCCCCACATGGCTGATGCATCATCACATTGCAGAGTCTTACAAGAAGTTTCTGTTGAATAGAGACAGATGCAGGTTTCAGCTGCAGCTTTGACTGTGTGATCAGTTAAGTGTTTGCTGCAGGCTCTGTGCAGGATCCGGTTGTGCTGCTTTTGAGTGATAAATGTATTGTGTGCAAGTGGTTGGTTAGGGTAATAAAAAGGTGCTATTAGCAGAGCAACCTCATAACCGAGCTTCTTTCTTGGTGCACTTGTGTGGGTTTCTGTCAAAAAGAAGAAATGCAACCATATATGTTGCATTGTGTGGATTCTTTCCTGTCCTCAGTTTGTGGCTGTCTATGCGGTGAAGTTGATGAGATTATTCCCAGGAGTGCACCAAAGGACTTGCTTAGCCTACATTTCTCCCTTGATTTTTAGTAGAAGATAGGTTTGGAGAGGTGTATCTGTGGATCTGGAGGCATTTGCACTGCAAGCTCATGTTGAAAGAATTTATTTTGAGCCTCTTTTTTCCCCCCCAAAACAGAGGAAGACTTTGTTCTTTAAAGTTAAAGATTAGTCAGATGCAAACACTTGAGTGTTCTCCTTTTTACTGGCAGCATAACTGCAGCATGCACTCTTACTTAGCAGGAAAAGCCCTTTAATATGAAGCACAAAGATAAATCTGATACCCAGATAGACTAACTACTCTGTCACCTATTGGCAGCTGGTTGCTGAATCACTCCTCTTGTCTTTCTTTTTCATTTTCTTGCTCTCTTTCTCTTCAGGTTAATCTAACAAAGTGGATAGAGCGTTTGAATGGGCAAGCAGCCCAACACATTTAGATCTGTTCATCTTTCCTATGTGACCAGGCTCAGGAATTCCTGTTTATAAGGATGAGATGAGCTGCTGTTGTCTAGAGTAGAGTGTGGAAAGCATTTCCAGTCTAGAAGTCTAATCATGCTTGTAGTTTTGTTGAGGCTGCAAATCTTTCTTATTGCATAAAATAAAGCAGGAAGTTTTTAGTTGGAAATGAACCCGCACCACGATGCACTTTGTCTTTTTCTTGCACGGAAAGGCAGATTGCCCTTTTTCTAAGTGCTTTATGGCTTTTGTAGTTGACCCGCAGAGCATCTGAGGAGGCAACCACTCACCAAGCTACGGCCCCCCATCACCCCGACTTAACTGTCTCTGAATTCACGCTTGTCAATAACGATCCAACAAGTTTTGGCGTATCCTTGACAACAGTGACCTCGTGATGGTCCCAGCTGGAGCTGGACATTTTCATTAGTTGTAGCCTCTTGCACAGAAATACCTAATCTGGAAGCATGTGTTCATGCACAATTTAACAGATGTGCAATCACACTAAGAACAGAGAACAGCTCCTCCTTTTCTAGGGTTCACCCCGATGTCAAGTGTTAGATAACCATTACCTGATGTCCTGACCTCTTGACCCAGGGCTCCAGGGGGAGGAAGAACTGAGGGGGATTGGTAGGCAATCGGCTCCTTAACAAGCACCAAGAGACAAGACACCAGTTGTGTCCCAAACCCTCTTGAATTCAAGCCCCTCCGGCTACTCTGGTCAAGTATTTTGTCTTTTCGTGTTGTTATTGTTTTGACCTTTCCTCTCTCCATGTCTGCTGGAGAGATAATCTGAGGTTGATTTCATTCTGAGGCACAAAACAGGCACTGAGTCAGCCCAGCTCTGAAATGTACTCTTCAAGTGAGGAGCCACTATTTTTGGGTCCTTAAAGTCCAAATTATAGGGACCTGTTTTAACTAAATCTCCCTGATTTATGCTTGCTGTGTTTTGATCGCTTTCCCACCAGTTCTATTTTCTCTCATAGATTTTCTCTCAGCATGAACATCCTCAGTCCGTCCCATTGATCACATGCCTGATCAGCAGAGCAAACATCTAAGTATTTATTGTATTAAAATGAGAATTGATTTTTTCTTGTTGAGAGAGGACACATAACGCCGTCTGTCAAAACACTTTTTCAAGATGATTTTTTTTACAAGACTTGCCTTAAAACATGTGCAACAAAATAGTGCACATGTGTTTTTATTCCTGTGAACAGAAGGCCTGAGAATGTTTCTGGAGCCTTCGTCTGAAACACAAGAGTGCCCTGATAACCTTACTAAGATACACTTGTTAAACACACTTTGCTAGCCACAACACTGCTCCATCTGTCTTCCCTCCTTCTATATATGTGGGGTGTGTGTGTGTGTGTGTGTGTGTGTGTGCGCACATGATGGTAGCTCTTTGGTTTAATAGCTGGGGGCTATGTGTTCTCATTGTAAGAACTCCTATGTTAGCTTGTCAAATTTCACTTTAAACCTTTGGGCTTTTTTCTCTATTTTCCAAAAGATGAGAATCTGCAGTGTCTACCTGTTCCCTGCTTTCTTCTTCATATTTTTTTTTTAAATCAGTTGCTATGTCCTTTTTTATTTAGTTATATTGTATTTATGCTTTGATTTTATTGTTATGCTGTTTAGTGTTTTTTACATATGGATCTATCCCGCTGTAAACCCGTCCCAGTAAATGAGGGAAACTTCAGGGACTAACCAGTTAAAATAAAGGTTAAAATCAAATATCCAGTGTCTTCTTCCAATTCAGGCCTCACTGGATTCTGATTTCTTTATGTTACTATCAAAACTGAAAATAGTTCCAGCGATTTATTGAAATTAGACCTTTTTTAAGGCCGTTTTTTCCCTCGTACACAGCCTGAATGCTCTCCGTTACGCTTTTCTTTCTTAGGCTTCAGGAATAGTTCTCCAGACTTCGTGGAGAACTTTCCAAAGCTTCTTGACAGTCACCCTTCCATGGAGATCATTTCTGATTAGGCTTCAGTGAACAGTAGATGGATCAACGTAGCCCTTTAACTCTCACACTTACAAAAAAGCAAACGAGAAATGTTTCTTTGCACTTTCACTTTTCTTTTGAACAAGAAAAATATGAATAAATGTTTTTTAGCAAATAATTGAGATAAAAGTTAATAATAAAGTAGTAACAGCAATGGGATAACAAACACTTTCTTTTGATATTAGATACCCAAACCAAATGGTAGACACGGTTCAGGCAGGTTTATATTCTTTACTAAGATTCATGATAATCCTGAAAAATTTGCTCTACCAAATGGTAGTGCAGGACCACAAAGGGTTAAGGTCCAGAATGCATCTCTCAGGTCCTCTGCCAGGTCTTTGCTGGATTTTGTCCTTTTTTCTTCAGGACATCACTTTCATTGTCACGTCTTCTTTTGTTTTCCACTTGTACAGTTTCCTCCATTTTTTTTAAGCACACACTGGACACCATGCTGAGATATAGGTCATTTTCTACTATTTTATGTTAAACGGTTATTTTTTTTACATTTTTCATATACGCAACTGAAGAAATTGGAGCAATTTTCCTGTCTTTGTGACAAACTGCTTAGTAATAGTGTTTTTTGTCTGATTCATCCTTTGAGTTCTGTGCTTTTCTTATGCTTGACTGATTGATTGGTTGACGTTAAGTGGCTTAACAAACTAAAACACATTTTCTCTGAAAATGTTCTAATGCAATAACTGGACTAAAAATGAGCCAATGTCAAAAGAAAAACTATGGTAAACCTTCAGGGAAAGCTGAAGAACTATTGCTCAAGAGCACTAAGAACATTACAAAAACATCTGTTTGTGGAAGCAACATATAAAGACTTTTGCCAAAAACTGAATTTCTTTAATTTACATGATTTAGGATTTCAAATAGCAGACGGATACCCGTGCTCACCTGCTATTTAAACCCAAGATTTAATGTAATTCACGAGTCTCTTTGGTCATCAATGAAAATATCAAGTAATTTGCTTGAGTGGCGTTGTAAAGGCTTGAATTTAATTACGCTCGAATGGCCTCTTGACCTTGACGGGAATCTAAACTTGTCCCAAGAATCCAGTTTTTCTTGACGTTTTTGCTGCAAGGCTTTTAACTGGTACTAAGAAACGAGAGCAAATAAATCCGAGTTTCTATCTTTTTTGTGTTTTACCTTCGTTGTGTGCAGCACTTCGGTCAGCAGTGCTGTTTTAAACGTGCTCTACAAATAAAATTGGATTGAATTGGACGTGGTCGGCGTTAACGGACAGGCACTCATGACTTATTATAGATGCAAAAGAAAGTGTGACCCAAAAAATGAATTTAGCAAATGTAACTGTATGAAGTTTGATGTAGTTTTCATGATCACTTATGCTCATTTTGAGTGTTTTTGAGGCCTTTTCGTGAGTTGTGTGTAGAAAATTGGTGCTTCATTTGTAAAAGGCATTTCCTAATTTTTTCCTTCATCCATCTGATAAGCAGGATTTATATCAGCTAATGTTGAAGCATGCACAAACAGGCTATCAGAGGACTTCATTGAAATGCAGGATTGCAGATTTCTACTTAAATGATTAGGAATGATTGATGCTATGTCATCTTTTTCCACCTGAGCTCTGATCTCTTTTTTCCTTATCCTCAGCAAGCTCGATGACATGACACTACATGCACTTGCATCCCCACCCCTGTCCTCCCTCCTCCCTCTTCCTTGTGCTTCCCCATTTTTTTCCCCCCATGGGGCTTTTGCTGAGCTTCCCTGCATTGGCTTCGGCTTTTAATCCCGTTGGAGGAGTTGCATAGCTCAGCTTTTTCTGTTTTCGCCAGCCCACCCCCTCTAAGACGCACTTTCTCTTCTTTCTTTCAATCCCCCTCCTTTAATATGCATAATTAGATTTCTGCTGTGACACAGGAACTTTAGCTTCAAGCTTATTTTAAATTCAAGCCAAGAGAAAACACAATTTACTGGTGTGCTCACTCGGCTTCCTCAGATAGTAAGCTCAAAGACATTCCACCGAGTACCTCGGCTTTTTAGTTGTTAAGGACAGACGAGTGTAAATTCTCTCTTTTATAAAGATGCACATTTATGTCATGCAAACGCTTTTTGGTATTTGGTTAGATGTGATGCTTCCTGTATGAATTTTGTTTCTGTTTATTAAATCTGTCAAACCACGAAATCATATGCTCTGCCAAAAAATTCCTCTTTTTCCCTATCCTCTGATCTTGTGGTCATTTTGGTTTCAAGCCATTACTTAACACTGAATTACAGGCCTGAAACAATCATTAGATTTTAGTCTGTGATGAGCAATTGCAAAAAAAAAAAAAAAAAAAAAGTTTCTATTAACCAATATAAATGGCTATTTCTGGCCCC
>JBBBVU010000025.1:10387548-10399347 GCA_037177055.1 Atherinosoma microstoma
CCATTACTTAACACTGAATTACAGGCCTGAAACAATCATTAGATTTTAGTCTGTGCTGGGCAATTGCAAAAAAAAAAAAAAAAAAAAGTTTCTATTAACCAATATAAATGGCTATTTCTGGCCCCACTTGATCTTTTTGGTGCAAATACAATTAATCAAATCCTCCAATTTATTTAGCTTCAGTTTCTCATTTTTAGGTTAAATAAGACATTTTAGTGAAAACTCTAGCAATTTATTTGACCACTGAGGTTTGATGAACCCTCCAGTGAACTGATGACATGTGCTCTGTTATTTTTGTTTTAATTGAAATGACAGTAAATTGTCAGCTTGTGACAAAAAGGCAGAATGGGTGTCCTTTGATAATAAAAGTTGGTAACAGTAGATGCATCTAATAGGCTGGTATGTCTAAGAGTTTCCCTGAGAAACAGTTGGTGCTGTTAACAGAAGGAGGAGGTGGAAATGGTGATGGAAATATACGATTTCTTTTTGTTTTATCCTGTTAAAGTTAAAATTGAGAAGATGTTGATTGATTAGTCAGCTCTAATAATTCTTATTATGGAATTATGCAATGATTGTTTTAGGTCTACTCAAGATGCAAGAATGCATATTGGACAAATTACTCCTCATAAGTCCAACTTTCTGGTACAGCAAAGGCGATAAACCTGTTTTTACTTTGTACTTCACACGAGACATTGGGTTGATAAATGGGACAGAAAGAAGGATGAGTCGAAGGAAAGATGAATTGTGTCATTTCTCTCTCTTAAAAATCCCAATAAAAGCTACTTTTTAACACCAATTTTAACCCAGTACCCATGAAGTGTGCGATAGCGTGTACTTGGGCATCGTCTGCAGCAGCTCATTAGTTTCCCCGTGTATGTGTGTGTGCTTCAGGCCTGACATACTCAGTTGCTGATATTGGGAGATCCCATTCATTCCTTAGATATCACACTCTCCTGGCTCTGAGTGTCGCCCCTTGCCACATCCCCTCGGCCTCTTCCCGTCTCTTTCTGTATCTCTGCCTTTTCCTCTCATTCTCATTGTCTTCCCTCCTTGCTTTTCGGTCACCTCTTTTCCGTGTGCTTCCCTAAAGAGTATTTTCTCATTGCTTGACCACATGCCTGCAGAGTGTTGGTCTCTTGTCATGTGAATGTCATGGCTAAATTAGTTCTAAGTGGCTAGAAAACTTGATTAAAATATTGCCCACTCTTTCTGTCTTTCATTATTGTCCGTCTCTGGAAACATTTCTCATCAGGATGCTTGTCATTGCATTTTTGTTAATGAGTGCATGATTGGCCCAATGCATCCTGTTCGGTCCACCATTTCTGCAACAGTTCACCGACTATCAAATAGATTGCCATGAAATTCAGTCCAAATATGTGTTCCCCACAGGATGCATCCAACTAACCGGTGATGAGTTAGCTGGTACTCTGGTCAAACTTGCATTGGTTTTCTGCTGTTTCATTGCACTTAAATGAAGTCAGCACTTAATTTAATTTTAAGACTAATGTCAAGTGATGTTGACACGGCCAAAGCTTTATAGATGTTACTCTGTTCCTGGAGTTGTTCTTTCTCTCTCATTTCACTCCATTTACCTTGAAATGGCAGCCAGCCAGCAGCTTATTAGCTTATTAGATTGAAGACTGAACCTCATTACGGAAAGTGAAAACTTTAAACCAGTCTTCCTCTTCTGACTGCCTGGCTCTATGCGTATGCTCAGATGTATCAACATGGCGTCATGGAATCAGTTGAGTGACAATGGCATTGTTGGTTAGAGCGGCATGCTCTTCAAAGCCAGCTTGCCCTGACACATACAGTTTTGCCTCTGTTACTACTTTTTCTGGTTTGGAGCAACTTTGATCCCTGGCTGTGTTGCTTCTGTACTTTCCTACATGACAGTGATGCTCAACCAGGCTGCATCAGTCCCATATTGAAAAGCACATGTGAAAAACTGCATTATGATGGTAGACACTCCAGCAGGGAGAGAGACGTAACACTTCAGCTGGATTAATTTAGCAAAGTTATATTGTACCTTTTGTCTTAAAAAGCAACTCGGGGCTAAAATAATCTTTTAAATTCTTGAAAAAAGCTCCAATATATTCTAAATTCTGGTTGTGTTTGGTCTAAAATGACTGAAGTCAGCCACAAATCGGTAATGTTTCACACCCTAAGTATCTTAAGCTTTTGTGCTTTAAATCTTCAGAAAGTTAAATACAGTTTCATTAGATTTTAAGTTCTAAAACATGCAATTTCATTTGGTATCTCTTGCAACAGACCTGCAGTAGAAGCATTACACGGTGCTCTCTTGTTCTAAAAAAAATATTGTTCAACTCTCTTTGTCCCTGTTGACCTGTTCAGTGAATGAAGAGGAATCACATTCAAGCTTAATCTTCTATTTTCATCATGTGCTTTAATGTGTGTGTTTGTTTTCTTTTTTTTACAATGTGGGCATGGCTGCCTCCAGGCTGTAGTCTAGAGTTTGAAGTGTAAATACAAGGGGATCAAGACTGGTCACTGTTTGACTCCACTGATGTCTAAATGCTCAATTACAGGCCAGAGAGATGTGGGATGTTTGAGGATGTGTTGCTGTCTGCTGATGTGGTGTTTTCTATGAGAAGCCTTATGGACACACAGCCCTCAATTTTACCAAGGCAAAAGGTGGCCTTTAATTTGGGCTAAATATGACTAAAAAGTCACTTTGTATGTGTCAAAAAGATTTCATTTTATGTTAATAGTGTCTTTGATCCGCCATATCTGTCCACCTTTTTACTGCCCGAGTCATTTTCCTCCCACTCCCTTTCCCCACAAACAGCTCTCTCGATATCAGTGTTTTGTTTCCAGCAGGAAATCTCTCTAAGCGGATCGCTGGTTTCTGTCGCTGCAAAGTGTGGCGTCTTCCCATCATGCAAGTGTGTTTACGCTGGGGATTTCAAAGAGAGGTTGTTTGTTTGCAAACACCTCTGCCTTGGGCTCAGGTTAAACAGTAAAAACTGAGGAATGCACCTGAGACGTTGTCATCCTGAACGTTGTGTGATGTTGACTGATTTTTGTAAGTTGGAGTGCATAATTGTATGTTTTTAAGAACATTCAATTACACACTCTTCAATTCGCTTTCTGTTACAAACACACAAACACGGGGAGGGTTATCTCTTATTTACATGCTGCAGGACAGTGATTGACCAACTCCAACAGGTTTTAGGCAGTGGAGGGGGGGGGGGTGTCTCTGATTGTAACCGAACACACGTCTGAGTCTCCCCTTTTTTTCATTCCCTCTCGCTCAGACGGGACAATACTCTCCTTTGTCTATCTCACCGGGGGGCAAGGGGAGCTTCGTGGCTCGCCAACGGTTCACGAGTGTGACATTACATGCGTCACGATGTGCAATGACCAGCTGCTGGAATGTTAAGTGGTGGTGATGGGTGGGGGCTCATGGTGCACATATACAGTGTCTAGCTAAAGTGATAAGTGTGACAGAAAGGACAAGGTGGCAGAAAAAGAGGAGAAGACTGGGAGACACTCGGAGCCTCCTTTCACTAGTTTTCAGCTGGACAGTGTTCACCCTGCAGGGCTTCGTGCTCAGTTACTAATTGTGGTTCGTATGTCATTTTGGTGCGTATTTGGGATACCTGTAGCAACCTGCGTGGTGAACAACAGAGTGAACGCTAATGGCCAAAGACATCAACTTTTTGCTAACAATGTCTGCCTTTTGGTTCCAACTTTTTTGTCAATCACAAACCACAAGATCAGATTAGCTGAGTTTTAGTCAGATTTTCACTGCTTGGGTAGTTGAACGGCTTAGTCCTCAGCTTCATTAGTTTTATTTTTACTTTATCCTGAGCTATCTAGACTCTTATGAAATTCAGTAGAAGCCCAATGTTCATCTTCATTGTCCCTAAAATGATGGACAATATGCTTGAGGATCTGAAGCCGTTTCACTTAAAGCAGTCGGCCGATTTCATCCTGAAAATCACAACTTCACACACATAAAGCAGCGTTTTGCCCGTAGACATGAAGTGTCTCTCTGACTGGTCATCTGTTCAGTCAAACATGGAAGAGGACAAATAGTGTTGCCAAATTGGCAGATTGGTTGCCAGGTCTTCCGTGTAAATATAGCCAAAATCACTGCACAGATGACACCTTAAACTTAAGTGGATTGTGGTTTTATCAGATGAAAGTGCTTAAAATAAGATAAAAATCAAGATTACATTAGAGCAGAACAGCAGCCTCACAGTACCTTAAAGGCACCACGTTTGAACATGCAGTCTTAATGAGACACTTTTTTAGCCACAATTTTTGGCTTGTTTTGCCATCAGACAACCGAAACACAAAATATGTGGATGAAAGTAGATTTATTGGGAATTTGACTGTATTTATATCCAGTACATGAGTGCTGTAAAAGAGAGAGACAAATATCAAGGGAAAGAACAAAAAATGAAAATGTGATTTACTAGTGTTTCATTATGCCCATTAATGTGCAAAAACTTAGCAACATGAAACATTTTTTTTTTTTTAATTATACTTAAGCTACATTACATTAAAAATACTTCCATTTGACATCACTGTGTGTAAAACAACTCATTCTTATCTTGAGGAGTGAAAAACTGTCCAGTAAACGGATGTTATGCAAATGTTGCATTGTATTGTGATAAAGGGAAAATCCGATCAGAAGCAGGAACAACTTCAGAGGCTTTGTACCATGCTTACAATGTTCCAGCTCATACATTACTTCTAGTTCATATATTAGCCATTGGTAACATTATTTTTCCCAGATTTTGTTACAGTCCTTTAGGTTGTGGGCTACATTGGGCTGCGATTGCCAATATTTGTAAGTCTCAGCATTGGCACTGATGATGCAGGTATTAGGATGAATGTTAAACGGCTTAAATGGTTTGGGTTCACTGGCACAGACAGACTAATATCTGGCCCTCTGCTTAATCCAGAGCTAAACTATAACCTGCCCCTTTGCAGGAATCCAGTTTGGAAATATAACTCACTAACATTGCCTCTGAGAAAGGAAAAAACAGTCAAGAAATAAATATTCAGAAAATATTCTACTTTGATTGAATAGAAACCAAGATTAAATTGAAAACTCTTCCAATAGCTTGATGAGATAATTTCTCTCATCCTCCTGTAAACTAACACCCATATTCCCATATTGTTTCCCATGGAAGAAAAATCTTTGATTGGAGCTGTAATACTAATCCTGAATGTTGATGTTTGACTTTACAAAAGGACTTCTTGTCAGGTTATGTTCATAGAATTGTCAGTTTTAGTCATTTCCCCCTCAGCCAGAGAATTAGCTGCTGACAGGTGTAATCTTGACAGTTAAAAGCTCAAGTGTGTAAACTTGTTGATGCAGGCTTGCCTCTTAAATTCTTCACCCTTTTTGTTCGTCTCACTGTCTGTCATTCTGCACTTGATTTTCCCTAAATATTATATTTTGATTAAACTACAACTAAGATACAGCTAGTTTATTTTTCCTGCTTTGATTTATGACTAACTAGCAGCATAATTGGCTGATATTTAGTTCCCCTCCCCCTTTTTGTAAAGCCCATTATTTTTAGCAGTTGCATGGAAAAAAATTAACTTTATAATTAGTTAGCTGCGGTTGCTATCTTTAGTGCAGATTAGCAAATGTTAGCATGTTAGCAATACAATTTAAACACTCCGCCAGCTTGACCAGCTAGTTGGCATTTAGTTCAATTGACGTGGCAATGTTTTGGGCTACCACAATAATATTTGCGGCCAATATTATGAACCCCCCCCCTATCTAACCTAATGTCTGTCAAAATGAGGGTCACTTCATTCTAGGCATCAAGGCGTGGGTACCAGCACCATCCTGATGGAAAAAAGACTATTCTATTTTTGTGGTGTCGACCGCTTGAGAAGACAAGTAATACAATATGCCGGCCAATTTAGATTATTAGCATGCACAAATGGTGCTATGTGCTGCCTTTAAGTCGGTATATAAACTTTTATGAATGGAAGACCTTTCTCTGATTTAGATTTTGCTCACAGGCACTTCAGTGTTCTGGACATTGACTGTCATGAGAGGATCTGAACCCTTACTCAGGACCTTGCCCCAGTGCTGTCAGTAACAGTGTCACCTTTCAACCCCCTGACATCTCTGCCAGTACCTCTCTCCTGTCAAGTTGAAGCAGAAAATAAAAATGAACACATACCGACATAAATGGATCAAGAGTACTGAAGAAACTGACACTTAGTCAATGGAGCAATAAGCCATTATTAGTGTCTTATACAACACTAAGAGAAGTGGACTACTACTATGTTAGTAGGCAAATAGCACACACCACACCCTGGGTCATACTTGGCTCTGGGAGGCGTAGTGGCTTAGGCCTCTGTAAGCATTTCAAAGGAGCAGAGTAAGACGTGCGGATTGAAGCTTCATTTGTTTCCTCCAGCCCCTTAGGCTCTGTCTTTTAACAGAAAGCGAGTGAGAGAGATGTAGACAGAAGGAGCTCCAAGGTATACTAGGTGTTGCTCTGCCTTTTGATAACTTGTCAAGATGCCCCTTTGAACGGAGACATCCTCCTGTTACATTTTGGATAAGGTGACTGATGCAAAGACCCAGTAACATATCTGCAGACTGTACAGTTGCGTGCGCTTGCACTTGGACACATAAGACACTTGGTACCTGCCTTCATGTCTCGCTTGATCCAGATCTCTGGGCAGGTAACTGTGGACTTTAAAGCAGCCAACTTCCTCCCTTCAAGTGTTGAGGCCAGGTTTCACACAAAGATGGTTTGCGCTTTTTTTTAAACAACACAAAAACTACCTTACCCTCCCTAAATGTCTTCAGTTACTTGTGTATCAGAGACAACAATGTTTAATATCCCAGGAGCTTATTTTACAAAACCACATGGCATTACCTAAAAATGAACTAGGTTTTAAAAAAAAAAGTGTTAATGGTTTTTGGGATGCATCATCCTATCAACGATAAATGAATGTTTTCTGAAATTAAATTAAACTAAATAAAATGAAAAATACTTTATCCCAGAGAGAAATTGCAATGTTGTAATTTTTTTTAAAAAAGGAAAAAAAATTAACAGTTTATGCCTTGTTCTAAAGGATGATGGCTACTGGCAAGAATGATCTCCTGTACCTTTCTGTCTTGCCGTGAACTTGAAGAAGCCTCTGACTGAACACACTGTTGTTTCCTCACTGTGCTGTGTAGAGCACGTGAAGAATTTTCCATTATATTCAGCAGCTTGTGCAGCATTCTTTTCTGAACAATCAGCTCCAGCAGCTCCAGAGTTATCCCCAACACAGAACCAGTTCAGTTTGTTTGTCTCTGGCTCTGATACTGCTGCTCCAACAGATAGCTCACTTACGCCCATAGGTCCAGCTTGACCAAATTTTGAACTGTGTTAATGCATGATTATGAAATGATACAGTTATGTTGCTATTTCAAGTGTTTTCTAATCTACAGTGTACATTATTCATTTATTGACTAGCATAGACTAACATCACACAGGGAAGGATTTCTGCAAGTTACTGCTGCTATATATATGAATCATGAGGTGTAGTTAGCTTTTAACATGTTTTTGATGTTGAATAATGCCATGGTGTAATATGCCATGCACTGTTGTTAATCTCAGGTTAAATTTATGTGATTTTAGGACCTATGAATCAGATGTTTTTTTGTTTTTTTTAAGATCAAGTCCCGGCATGTAAACTCTTAGAACTGAACAAAGGTATGCTTAGTTTTCCACAGGACTGGGAATTCTGCCCTGAAAGTTAAAAATTTTCCTCCAGAAACGACCACAATAATACTACAAATATAAGCAAAGTAGCATGATTCCCTATTATGGCGTCTAAAATATGTTCATATTTATCCACACACTTCCACATAATAATTCTCATATTTACTAATTATAATTGAAGTAATTGAGGACAATACTTACAGGTGGCTGGAAGTGATGCCTTTCTTGTGAATAATGTGTATTAGATTTGCAGCAGCATTCCTAACGCCCCATTTAGGAACAAGAACAAGAAACCACAAAGCCTTTCTCTGTTTCTCTTCGCCCCATGTGATGTTTGAAAATAACATACATGCTGCTGTCTACCTTTGGTAGCCTCTTATCAAATTACATCTTGGGTTACAGCATGGAGTTGTTTATTAGTGTGTGTGTGCGTGTAGTTGTGTGGATGATCGTTATATCAGGTTAATGCACAGAATTAGCTCGTATTTGTTCCTGATGCCGTTGATGTTATAAGAAATGTGAGAAGCAAATTTTATAAATGAGCGGACAAGCTTAAAGGTTGGCCTGTTGCCAAATCCTCTCTTTTCCTGAGAGCTCTTAGAAGCTGATGGCGGCACTCGGCGTCTGACCACAGACACTCGTGACTGCTAAGCATTCACCCCCCACTTTGCTCAGGATCCTTTAAAATATCGCCAGAATTGATTTTCCAAGCTCATAATGCAACATAATTTCTTAATGGGCTCATTATAGTGCATTAAAGCTCACAATGAACAGGAGGAAGCTAATCAAGCACATGTATGCAGGTCAGGGTTGTCTCTTATCTGCACAATGTTATGAGTTAAAATCAAATTCATATATTCCAAATCACTGAAAGTGCATCCATCAATCATCTTTAGTCTGTTCTGTGCATGCTTTCTGTCATGATTTAAAATGAGTGCTGGTCTAATGTTTTCAATCTTTGCTTATGATCAGATAAAGGCTTATGATTGTTGCAGCTGGCGGCTCATTCGCTGTAAGTGGTCTTATCTGACTCAACTTTTACTTTCTGCTGGCTCATCTGGACACAACCCCTGCCTCATTCTCTATTTTAACAGATTTTGCTGAGTTTCTTGGGATAGACTGAAAACAAACAAACCCTTTTCTAAATGAAAATAAGTCGCTCTATACTCCCAGTGCAAGATACGACCCAAACTTATCTTCCATAAATAACCACAATTATGAGTAATACCTTTCAATGTGAACCACTTGGTAATCAGGTACTTCTTGTTATTCTTCATTTCTCTATTCATTCATTTTGGCCTCCTAGAAGTTAAGGATTAGACCAAAATCATTTACACATTATGATAATAATTTACAGCCTTGTGCTTTGTGTATGAGGAATTCAGGATCTTTTAGCCAAGCTGTGCACCACATAAAGCTGGTAAAGCCAAACCAGGGGGGAAAAATTCACATTTAAGTCAAAGAATGCCACACCCAAAAGCTCCTGGAGGCCACATTCAAT
The DNA here is from genome assembly GCA_037177055.1 of Atherinosoma microstoma. NCBI lineage: Eukaryota > Metazoa > Chordata > Actinopteri > Atheriniformes > Atherinidae > Atherinosoma > Atherinosoma microstoma. Next base: position 10,396,771 of record JBBBVU010000025.1, read on the forward strand.
AGTCCTGCATTCACAAGATAACTCCTACACTTGAAATGATTTTATTTTTATTTTCCTCTATAATTTTTTGTAAGAAGTTGTTAAAATTTACCTCTTGCTTGGTTTAACATGTCCTGTAACAAATCTTTCAGTGGAGATTGCCTTTTCACAGCTGAGTCCTGAACACAGGAGCACTGTTTTGTAAGTGTGGAGGGATTGTCTGAAGGTGTTAGAAGTCTTACTCCTTCTAATGGAATTACAAGGCAACGCATTTGAATAGGCGGGACTCAGAATATCAATGGAAGCCTGTTTTTTGTTTTCTACGGGGAACAGTGTGAGTGCTTTGCAGGATAATGTGCACACAATCAGAAAGTTTCTCACATGTTCTTTCTCATAATTGTCTGTCTAGTCAGCTAACTTTAGGAACATTTCCGCCACTCCGAGTTCGCTCTTGTGTCTTTTATCGTGTCTTTTATTATCTACGCTAATGTTATACATCTGAGCTCCGGGGTGCTGCTAATTTGTGTCGTATCATGTAGAGTTTACCATCCCCCTTATTTACCTTGATTTAACCGTGGCAAATCTGACATCACAGTACCTGGGACACCGGGGGACTTGCTGAAGGAAATAGTGTGCCACCAGGTCTGTTTATGCATCTGTAAAAATGACCCATCAAAACCTAAGAAGGGAAATGTATTGAAAATGGTAGCAAAACATCAACTGCTGCTGTTTAAGTAAAACAAATTTGTCTAGCAATCCTGCAGTGTAGTCATGTCTTTTTCTATTGTTCAGGATGAAGTGACTCCAGCATGCCTCAAAAGCTATTGTTAATAGTTATGGCAATGTGTTAAAGTCACAATTTACCTGCACAATGACTAATGGCTTTGGAGCAAACAGTTCTTAAAGTTTCTCTGAGGGTTACAGGGACTGGAAACTCCTTTACGTACAGTATAGTACCCTCAAAGGCTTTGTGGAATGCTGAAGGGACGTAACAGCCATTCAGTAGGTGGTAGTTGAGCCAAAGTGACATGGTAATTCCTTTCCTGGGCACCACTGATGACCCACATCTCTTTGTTTTAAGGTTTTTTGAGGCTGTTATAAAGAACTTTACTTCATATGGTTAATGTTTTACCAGTGTTTTTTGGTAATGGTAGGTTTAGTTGCTTTTATGTTCAACCAATCATCAAAAAGCTTTGTCACAGTTTCACTCCTCTCATGTTGGGAGACCTCCATCTCTGAAAAGGACTCTTAAAGCAGTTCTAAGAACTAAAGCAGGCCACAGTTCCTGCAGTGTGGGCACACACACAAAAAAGAAAGGAAAAATGATAAATAAGAGGAACTTCTACAATACAAATGAGTTCAGAAGTTCCTGCAGTCTGAAAACTGCTATGTTCTCTATGGATGGTGTTTCAAGGGTTCTGAGTCCTCAACTGTACATCTGATACGACGTGTGTAATAGACTACACTCTGAGGACGTATAGTTGAGATACCCAGGGGCTCAATCAGAAGACTCTCAAAGTTCAACTATGTGAATGATGCGAGGAATGAGTTGCTTCAGCTCCAGAGTCCAGCGCTTACAGTTCCCTTACTGAAGACCCTGGGCCGACAGCTGCCTCCTAGTGCCTGGCATACTTACGGCCTCCTTAAAACACATCCATCACTAAAACCTACACATTTAGTGTATATAATAAACAGAGTGCATAGCAGTCTGCTGCTCCTATTAGTTACAGCGGGTTAGAGGACAAATTCAGGGCATATGTCAAATGTATTCCACAGACAGCGCAATTCTACTATTACTTTTCCACGACTGTGACTGCAGGACTACATAGAAGGTCAGAAAGGCTGGTAGCGAAGATGGCTTGCAATAGCAGTTTTAAGTAAAGGTAGCCAAAAAAAAAAGTGATTCAAGCTTTTAAATTTTGAGTATTTTGTATGTTTATGTATTTGTTAATAAAAAATTACATTTTGAGGACACAACTTTTTGTATCTCGTCACTATGATAGATATTTTAGATTGACTTGACTAATCGGGGAAAAAATTGTGAAAATTAAATTAAATTGAAGCTTAAAGACCATTTCCGAAACACCGTCTTACGTTGAATATAATGTTTTATGCACTTCCATAATATTTCTGCAGCATTATAAAAAGCTTTGTCACTTTGAGCTAACACTTCAGTGTGGACTTTGCAAACTAAAGAAAGATTTCCTACACATTGGAGAGGGACTTTAATCCTTCACACCAACACGGAAAAGGAGATACTCCCATCGACTCACTGAGCACATAAATATCCAACAGAAATCCCAAAATTGAAGTTCTCGACAGGAGTAACACAGCTAGATATTGTGGTTGGAAGGCAAATAACTCCTTCATGTGTACGTTCAACTAGACTCAGATGGGCCTGCACACGCCTCACAAGCTCCAAAGTTCCATATTTCTGCATTTTTTGGTAAAAACTGTGAAGCATATGTGCATTTAACTGAACTGAAATGAAAAATGTTTTATTTATCTCAGAAGGAAATTACATTACCGTAAGTGATCCAATTACCGCACTGTGCGCTTAGAAAATTGTTTTTAGAGTGGAAAATAAAGGCCAATAAT
>JBBBVU010000025.1:10399447-10422400 GCA_037177055.1 Atherinosoma microstoma
GTAAGTCTTGCAATACTCCTGGCTTTTATCCCGGCTTATATCGCGGATGATCTGAGCTGATCCAGATGGGCCCAACGCGAAAAATGACCCAGAAAACGGGGGTGTGCGCTTATTAGAGCATGTGCGGTAATTGGATCACTTACGGTACTGCCAAATTTCTGATGAAGCTATTCTCATTCACCTATTTTTCCATTTATTTTGCTAGACAACTAAACATATCAGAAATTGTGTCAGAAAAGCTGCACATTAAGACTGTTTGTCTACCTCCAACATTTCCCGATAAAATCCTGATTTTAAAGCTGCAGTCATCTAACAAAATCTGTGCAGAGAATTAAGCTTTATTTGCATGTACAATGATTTCCCTGCCGAGAGTTACAAGGGGCAGAATGTCTTGAATGATTTTTCACACAGTCCACACCATCACAGCATGAGAAATACTTTACTTATTTCCCTTTAGTTTAGTCATTCCCTTCCTATTCATGTAGACTGGGACAAAGACGGTGTAACTGTACCTCAGCTCAACTGTGCAAGTAACCCTGCTGACTGTAACAGGTCTGAGTAGTTGGGAAAAGAAGCTGGGAAATTTGCTTGGCTGTTGTTTCATGGATACTTCTCGCTGTCACATAGTCTTTGTGTGTGTATATAAAAGATGTATGGAACCTCCCAGTCCAAATATGCGAAGCCAGTGCAGAAACCCGTTATCGTTTTTATGATTTTTATGGTTGCAGCATGAAGTTAGATCGTGTTAATGTCAATGAGAGAATGGCTCTACATTTCACATGATTCATTACCTCTGAAAACAGGATTTTGAAGTGTAGTCTCTTAGCCTTTAGTTTCAGATTGTCTTCTCTTGGGTGGGCAATACTTCAGCTGGTTCTAAGTCACCAGTTCCACATTTATTGTTTAAAATGTATGCTTTTGTGATTTCTGATTGTGTGGCCACAATTAGTTTTCCTGTTCATCTAAAAGGTGGGTTACAAAGTCAGGGAGTGCATATTGAAACAAATATGCACAAGGACCATCTTTGTGTTTCCAATGACTATATCCCACTTGTATCTTGTATTTTCCATGTACTGAGGACACACTGAAATGAGTTGGGGCCTGTCAGTCTTGTGAGACAGTCTCTATAAAATGAGAGAGGAGAGCTGTGGTTAGTTGTTGTGGTTTTGCTTAGGGGGGTGGGGGCCTGGCTTGCAGCTGCACCGATCATCATTTGCCACACACATTCACATGTACACATAGACACAAGCCTGTCTGACAATCAGTACATACTCCCCTGTCAGAGGGGTCTAGAAGGCTGCAGGGCTGATAAAGTGGAAGTAGCCTATTATTACAAATGCGATGACAGCAGCTGTGGGTGTGTATTACACACTGGCATACCTTTTGGATGAGTGTTGCCAGGACTATTCTGTTTTGCAAGATATTACTTTTTACTATCTTCCGTCAGTATCACTATAAAGTCAAGAATATGTACATTTCTATCTTTTAAAGTTGTACTTTCTTACTGATAGAAAATGAGTAACATCTACAAAGAGGAGGATTGATAATTCATCAAGCTGAAACTTCTGATTTTCCGCAGGAAGTACATGAAAGAACAATAGAAATATGAGTTTGTAGCAGCACTAGTGGTGTAGATCTGTGAATGGCTATAGAGGGTAACCCAATGGGTGATTTTGACCACCATGTTTGTTCCGTCAATGGTTGAATGCCGTACTAGGTGCAGTGATTTACTGATATATGTGCAAACATAAATGGAAATACAATATATAAGGCATTTGGGAGCAATAATGTTGAGGTATAGGCACTGGGGAGCATTCATCCCTCCATAAAACTTGTTACCACTGATTGTTGATCTAGTAGTTGTTGTGTCATTTTACATACCTTAGCATTTTTTCCTTGTTTCCCTTCTTGACAGCCACCCTTCCATGGAGACTGTTTCTGATGAGACTCCAGTGAATAGTAAATGGATCAACTTATGGTCCAGCTGCATCTTTCAGGTCTTTGTTCAGGACAAACTCCTCATCATGCTGAAATATGCCAAGTTTTTAACTAATAACTCTTTGGGAATTACCTTGTTGGAAGAAAAGAGTACTAATTTACGCCTGCAAAACTGTTACTTTCGGCATTTTATGTAGAAGCAAATGAAGACATGGGAATAAATGATATGTTTTTGTGACTGATGGTAACAAAGACCCTAAAAATACAGTTGAAAATTAATTTTTGCTAAGGCATATGTGTGTTAGACACAACACCGGTTCAGTCCCTGAGCTGTCCACATTTTTTTATGCTTGAGTGATTCATAAATCAGTATCCATGGGGGGAAAAATTCACAGAAAATGGTCCTGTAAAAGGTCGGGACAGAAAATTAAGTGGAAACAAATGCAGGTAATGTCCAAAGAAAAACCTTGAAGACCTTCAGAAAGCCTGTAGAACTATTGCTCAACATCCCTTAAACAGATGTAAAGTAAGTCTGGCTTACAAAATATAAAGAAATGAGGATGGTTTAAGACTTAGCAGAAAATGTTTGCATTTAAACTTCATTAGCCAGATGACCAGAGTGAATGTCTGTGTTTGGATGGAACTCATTTGACTCAATGTCGGATCACCAAAATTACACATGAAAACATTATTATGAAGGGACTTTTCTATTTCATGTTGCAAAAGGCCACTTTTAATGAGCTATAGTTACCAGGGGGTCTTTAATGTTGGACTGTACTATAGTAGTACATGTAAAAAAGCATGGACACAGTAACTGCCTGCGTCTGTTTCGCAAAAGACGTAAAGAGTCCATTTAGATCTAGTTTTAGGAGTAATGCCTTGTATGCTCAGAATTCCATCTTTGTCCTTTTGACCTGGTGGAAGAGATTCTGTGTTTTGACTTATTAGAAGGTGCATACACATAAAAATGACTTTAAAGGTGTCCTTTTAGTAGGAATGTTAATGGAAGGAAGGTGATACATGTTTCAATCTATAGTGTTGTTCTGAACAGTGTCTCCCAAGAGTCCTTTACAATTAAAATAACCAAAGCTACATTCTAGATGCATTAAAACTACAGAACTCAGAACTCCATGATGCACCCCCCTCATCAACGGCTAATTCGGCATCCATCTTGCATCCTACCTGTACTGTTGGTTCTCTCCAGCCAGTAAAAGACTCCTGTCTTATCTCTTGTTCTGTGACTTTCTCTCTTTTTTTTCTTCTCTTCATCCAATAATGTCATTTTTCTTTACTAAATTAGCCAAGGTGCGAGTTCAAAATGGCCAGTGTGTTTATATCTGTTTGCTAGTGTGTGATGCGGTGTAAAGCGAAACTCGGCTGCAACGTCACGCGTCATCCCTGGATGAAAAAGTTGTATATTGTGGTTTCTCAGCCTCGGTACGCTGTTGTGGAGCGACTGCTCCAGAAATGCAAATAATAGATGTCACTGTGCCATCAAACAAGTCTGGAACTCAGAGCTTTAAGGTTAGAAAGTTATGTAATACTTCTTTAAAAACCATCTTGATTAATGAGTTCTATCTTAAATGGTATGGATGACTGAAAATCCAGTCTCTCTTCTCTGAAAGAAATATAGACCACTCACTGACATTAAACCACATGCAGGATCAAAAGTAACCACACAGCCACTTACTGACACACATTTACATTTGTTTGTGTCTCATTTAGTCATATTTTGGATATCTTCCACAGACTCCTTAATAGTCTCAGCATTCCAGCGTGGACCACAGGAATGACTTCACCTATAAACAGAACCAAGAAACTTCCTCATAATATTTCTGAGAGCTGTTTGTGAGCATGTGCTGTCATGCTCTTCTACATTGTGTTGAGCTTTTAACCAAAGATCTTGAGGTATGAACTCAGGCATATCAATTCATGAAACCGTGGAAATGGCTTCCCAATAAATTGGCCGAGGCGCCTGCTGCAACATTTTTATCCTCCTTTGGAAATCAGCAGTTTTAACACGCACACACACACACGCACGCACGCACGCACGCACACACACACACACACACACAAACATTTTACATATATACACAACCAAAAAAGCTTGTGGTCCGTACACCATTGTCCATCCCCCAGTACTTTGGATATTATCATCATGTAATAGCCCAAAAAAAACCCCAACAGTCTTCCCTTCTTCAAGAGCACTGATATTCTGTGATGATTGCGGGGGAGTGTTGGAACCATAATTCATATCACAATTAAAATGAGTCTCTTTGGGGGTTGAGAATGGCTGTGTGATGTTGGGGTATTTGCCTGCAGGTATAGCTAAAGTCATAATTTACTGTTTCCCGACCCTAATAAATCCTCGGAGGAGACGGGCCAGAGGATGAAGAAGGAGAAAAAGTATTTTAAGGTGACTACAATCATGTGACTTCCATAAATAGTGGAGCATGTGCAGTCTGCCATTTTGGAGATACTGTACCACTTTGTATGAGATGAAAGTTGTAGCAAATGCATCTAAAATACAAGATTGATCACATTTAATATATAATTATAAGCTGTTTTGACAGATCCACTGAAGCTGTGAAGTTTTTTATCCATTTCCTGGACTTGTTCAGAATGTCATAGTCAGTCTGGTGAGAATCTGTGCAGACGAACAGCAATCAGCTGCCTAAAGTTGAGCCCCTGTACAAATAACCCATTTTTTATGGAGTTGTGTTGAGTCCTTCTTATCAATCAGTATGCCTACTTAACAGAGCACTCTGTGTGTCTTGTGCAAAGTCACATATTTAATTCCCTATTTTACTTGAAATATTTGAGGTTTGTGTTGTTTTAGCTATAGAAAATTCAAGGTTAAGACACATATCTCTGTGCACTGCATCTCCCAGCTCTTGCGGACACGTGGCCCAATGTCTAAGTGTGTTGATGACATTTGGGGGGTTCGTTTTATCAGAAATATACAGACAATTTGAGCCGTGGGCTAATCTTGTTTGTATTTGTGGTGTTCTTGGTGCTTTAGCTTCACTTTGCCATGAAAAACACAGTTTCAGACAATAGTAACCATGGCAACAAAGGAGGAGATCATGGTAATTCTCAGAAAGAGACATAAAAGGAGGCAGCGCAGTAGACGTTGCGGCTTCTTTTTCTTCTTTGTTCCTTTCGCGAGTTGCACATTAGCGATACTGCTCAACACTGCCTCTGTGGTTCCTGTAGTACTACTCTGTTTGCTCCATATGGGAACGCATCCGCAGGGGCCCTGAAAACCCACCAAATTACGCACGTAAGGATGCAGAAGACGGACAAAAAGCTCCATATCCGTCTTAAGCGTAGAGCATAAATGAGCCAGTACTGTTATAGTTACTTCACCAAGCTGATGCAATGTAAAATCTGTGAAAAGGAAACTACTGACAATGTTCGGAGAATCAAGTTCGAACATCGTCTTCAATTTGTATGAGAAGCTTCTAAAGAGAGTGAGGAAGATATTCTGAAGAAACTGATAAGTTGACAGAAACTGATACATCTCTCTGCGTCCTCCTTTCTTTCCTGAGGCTGACTCATTATCAGGCACTGTTCTTGTCATCAATGTCACCCGGCACAATAGAGTGACATTTAACTGACCCTGTGAAGGTGAAGAGGGAAGAAAAGGACAGATATACAGGGGGAGGCAAGAGGAGTTTTACATCTGAGAAAAGCTGAAGTGAAGGAGATGAATCTCAAGTAAAATACCATAAAGTGGAAATAGTTATGAGGAAAGAACTACAAAAAGGGAGAATAGAAAGAAAGGAGGGTTTTGAGTTGGGGTCTAACAGGGTTTTTTTTTTGTACCCTCACATTCCTCCTTTTCTAACTTCAAAGAAACTCCCGGTGAGAAGGAATTATTCCTCTCCGCTCAACCGTACGGCTTTGTTACACTGTGGTTTTCTCCCTGCTAGTCTTCATCCTCTGCAACCCCCCGCATGACCACTTTTGCTTATTGCTTCAACTGGCAATAGTGATGTAAATGGGATGTTAAGGGTCTTCTTGAATAAGCTTTTGGTGTTCCCTTGCTAGTACCACTGATATATTGTGGTTGTTCTACTATATCGACCATACTTCCACCTGTTTCTTTCTCAACTAAAAGGCAAAAATGTCTGCTGTGAAACCTTGGGGCTTTTCGAGCCTCCCCATAGATTAACATGATACCCTGACTAATAGAAACCACTATAAATCGCAAAGAATGCATGGAGCACAAAAAGTCTCTATGAAATGCACCTTAACTACCTTCCACTATCTTTGAAATGCTTTGGGGTTTCAAAATATAGAAAGACAGCTCATAAGATGTTACAGATGTGGCTTGTCCTGGCCAGATCAGTCCCCGGCATGGAGCCAAGGCAGGATAGAGACATCAAAAGTTCAGCTAGTAGCCAGTAGCTCCAGGTGGGCTGCCTGAGTATAAGCAGCCCCTGGGACATCTGCGTCTGTTTTGACACCGGCTGTCCGCTGGCTGGTTTGCTCGATGACCAGCTGATTGACCGAATGCTTGAACGAATCAGTGATTTTGAACGCTTCACTGGCTGTCTGACTGACGCTTTGAGTAGATTCATGAATGGCTCGATTGAGTGTGGCTGGACGGCCAACTGGCCAACAACGTCTGAACAGCTGATATGCTACATATGTTAATCCCATGTGTCAGCCAGGACAATCAGGCAAATAACTGAAGTGTTTTTCTCGAGAGTCTAAACACAGGCGGATGAGGCTTATGCTGCTAGGGTTTTTTTTAACTTGATGAGGGTTTTTCTAGTTCAATGTTCAGTAGCTTTTCAGAAGCACTTAAAAAGCTAATAGATCAGGAACCTCATTATGGATATGCATCATGTTTGTGTGGAAGGAGGGGGATTTACTCCACTGTAATGGAAAGCTGCAATATAAAGGGGGGGGCATTATGTAAATGAATTGGAACACACACTAAAAATTCAACTTGAAATAGTATCAAAAGTAGGAAAGCTGAACTTGAAGGACCACCCAGTTAAATGTGATTGTTGCTCAGAGCACCACATTTATTAATGGAAGTTCCTTTCAAGTCAGTTTACAAGCCTTGCTGTGCATGTAAATCTGACAGGTCAAAACCAGCAGTGCCGTCTTTAGATGATTGTTACCTTTCACTCCTCCTCTGACGGCCCCAAAAATCGGGCTAATACGCTGACAATTTATAGTGTTTTTCTAGACTTCCTGAAGTTGACAGCAGGTCTGAAAGCAAGGCTCCAGGCCTCAAATACTCAACAGGAGGGGGGGTCGCCTGGCAAATTAGCAATGGAAACTGAAAATTATGGCTGTAAGTTTTTGTAAGTCACTTTATTCTTCTGTGTTTGATTTGCTTTTTCTTGCCTTTGGTGGTTGACAGCAGACATAAGGGGAGGAATGGCAGGTATTCATTTCATGCTTGTAACAAGCTGAGCTACCGCTTGCTGGGGGTGCAGTTAAACAGAAAGGAGGAGGATATGCCTGATTTCCCTCTTTTCTTTGCATTTTAGATCTGCTGCTTCTAAGGCATATTATCAGTGGGATGTTAAGTGTATTTGAATTAAGTGATGTTACAGCTGTATAACTTATGCCCTCAGTCCTCCTTTACTGATATCCTAAGGAATTATTGAAAAAAACAAATTGTCACTATTTGACATGTACTGTCTTTTATTGGAGCCATGGTAGAGGTTTGTTTTCAGCTTGGTTTGGCTTTCTTTCAGCAACATTACACATAAAAATACCGAGACAAATTTGATGAAACTTGGAAGAGACATGGAGCACAGAGAACGACAAATCCCATCAAACTTTCGTATGGATCAGGGTGCTTTTTTAAGATAAAAAAGAAAGAAAAGAAAAGCAAAATTCGGCATTAGTCTTGGTTTAGGTTTTAATGTGAAGCACTTTGTGTTGTTTATCTTGAAGGTTGGTACATAAATAAAAAATTACTCACTTAGCTGTAGATATGTGAGCTACTTTCAGGATCTCCATTTTAAGGGAAAGATTGAATAAAGTTGCACATATACTGTTTTAACTTGTGGATGAGATCATCTCGGGCCTAACTGTCCCCTCAGCCTGTGTGTTTGTGGGCGGAGCCTGGCAGAGAGCCACTTAAATGCCAGCAAGGGTGGAGGCATGATGGGGGTACACACAGAAGGCTTTCAGCAGGTGTCGATAGGATGCTGAGGGGCGTCGGATGGGTCAGTGTCCCAATGAGCTTTGTCTGTGCACTTGGACACACTTGAATACACACATAAATGCCTCAAAGATTTGCCCTATTTACATTGACACAAGTCTCATGGTTTCCCTAGGCGACCCCCACCTTTCACCAACCCAGCTTTCCTCCACCCCCCCATCTCTACTTCTGCTTTGTTGAAAAGAGCCAATCGCGCGTCAGTTGGTAACTAGGCACCCTATTTATCAGTAACCAGCACCAACAATAAGTGTAACCCGACACCTCTTCTGAGAGAAACAGACAGCAGAAAGTAGAGTTGGAATGAGGCGGAGAATGAATCCAAAAGAAAGGCAAAAAGAAAGTAAAGAATGAAAAAAGTAAGATTCAGTTGAGAGTAAAAAAACATTCCCTTCTATTTCTTTTTTGCTCCATGTTATTGGATGCATTTACTGCTCTTTTAACCAGTTTTGACCCTTAAAATTTAAACATTTACTGAAATCAGTGTCTGTAATTGAACAAAAAAAAACTAAATATGAAATAAAAGAACAAAGATGAGCGAGAAGGTAGACACTAACAGCGGAGGCAGCGAGAAGGATTTAGTGTCAGTGTAATGGATACATGGGTACTATTAGGCCATTCATGGCTGGGTAGCTCTTAAGAGAGCGGTGCAGGCCAACCTGTGAGGAGGCTTTTGATCAGTGTCCACCCCCCCACCAAACCAACTATTTGTCCACAGTTTGCTTATCAAATGGGATCAATGTGAGATAGAGGAAAAGAGGAGAGGCATTGTGTGTTTATCTGCATGTAAATATGTGCATGTGTCTCTGATTAGTGTAAGTGGTGTGTGAACATGAATGTTTATTTGTTAGCATGGGTGAATTGAAATGTGAGTGCATGTTTTGTGTGTGAGGATTTTATTAGAGAAGAGCATGACCAGCTGTTGACGGCTACTCTGCATTGAGACTGTGTGTGTGTGTGTGTGTGTGTGTGTGTGTGCATTCCTGGTTATACTCGAGTGATTCCTTCCTACAAAACAGAGAAAGGCCCATTTGACTCTTAACCTCTCCGTGATCTGTTGAATCGGTTCGTAAGAACGATCTAATTCTGCTAATACTAACTAGCCACCAGACACAGGCTAAAGGGCTCGCACCATGATGGTATAACAGCATCTGGTTTGGCAGCTGTGTGAGGTAAGATTTAATGCATTTCTGCCTGAATATATCTGGTTACCCACAAATACCTTTACCAGAAACCTGGTTTCTAAAATGCAATAAAAACACGAATCTGTAATTTTTTTGTTTTTATAATTTTTTTTGTCTCCACTGACAAACTTTTTTCCTCCCTCAAATATAAATAAATTCAAAATTACCAGCCACTCTCTCAAAAATGTTGCCATAGAAACCTGTCTGAGGAAAAATGGGGAGGATGGAAAAATTGTTCCAAATATGCCTTTGCATCAATGGTGGTTTCATACCTACGCAGGTCACTCGTGCCATGGACAAGTGGTTCCCAAACTTTTATGAGCCACGGCCCCCAAGATAACATACGCTGGTGTTCGATACAGAATCTTCATAAATAAGGAGGAGAAAGTGGTTTCTGGTGAATTATGTTAACAGCTGTGAAACAGCACCCTAATGTAGAAAATCTGCTTCTTTCGCCAAGATAATGCCAAATTCGTATTTTTGAAATAATGTAATAACTTTATTTCTGGACACCTGATGATGAAAATTCAAAATGTAAGGCTTGAAAAATATCAGAAACTTCATAAATGAGGATAAAGTAGTTTATGGTAGATTTGGTTCACAAATGTAACAAAGTACCTATATGTCCAAAGTCAGCTTCTTTCCTCAATAATGCCAAATTCAGATTGTAAATATGGCACGAGTAATAACTATGCATTATGCATTAGAAAAATTAAGGATCTGACAACCCCCTGAAATTATCTCTAGGGCCCTGTGGGGGTTCGGACCCCCTGTTTGGGAAAGGCTGTCAATGACACTGATGGACCCTCATACTACCTTGCACCTTTTGCTAAAAACAATCTGGATGGTCTTTTTATCTTTGAACATAGAACCAGACTTATGTTTTTTTTTTCATGCAAAGCAGCTTAAACACACACTCATTTAACCACAAATCACATGGCCACTGGGCAGCTGTTGCTGAGTTGATGTAAGGCTTTCTTATTGCTTTATACAGCTTCAGGTTACATTTCGGGATGTTGTGGTGGGCTGTGTTGAATGAAAACCCAAGAGCCCCTGTGGCAATATTGTTCATGGTGGTATGATTGATTCCATGCAATGTTGCCTGAAGGCTCAAATGTCATGTCCATCAGTAATGGTTTCCATCCTTTATTGAGATTCCCTGAATCTTTTCATAATGTAAAACACTGTCGATGTTAGACTACCAAAGTTTTTTTTGCACTGTGAAATATTTTTTTGTAACTTATTACTGAGTTTTGCTCAAAAAGCGGTGAACCAGGAACCATCCGTGCTAAAAAACCGAGCCCTAAGTGGAGGTTGCATTTATACTTGATTCTGACACCCTCACCAGTCACATATCAATCTGCTGAGTGCAGAATCAAAGGAACTCTGTTACTTGTATATCCTCCAAACTTTTCTTGCATCACCTTACTCCCAGCTTGTTTTTTTAGTGTGTTACTGACCTAAAACATAAAATTTGACTATTTGTTTATATGGACAGTGTACCTATGTCCGTTGAATGAAGGTGTTTAAGTAAATTTCACGACTTTTCTAGAAATGAGGATTGTGTTAATCTACATATTCTTCACCATCTGCTTGTTGTTTCTGTTTTTAGTTTAAAGTGTAGTTAAGTGATGTCTTCAAACCTGTAGTTTGGGTTATTAGGCAAGACAAAGAAAAAAGAAAAGAATGTGTGATAGATCGCACTGATCTTTCTGAGGGTAAAATTTGTAATTGCAGTGAACTTTGACCAGAGCAAACATTGTCTGCTTCTTTTTCTCATCTCCCAGCTCTGACAAGCCATAATGACGCTCATTATAGTTTTTACATGATGTCAGGAGCTACCAGCTGGAGATGAATTACAGTCATGTTTTGACTTGTACTGAAAAAGTGCATTGAGAAGGTCATTAACTCATTTGACCCAAGCCAAGTGTTTCTAAGTTACTTTTTTTTTTCATTCTTTACCTCAACAAAGAATATACCAGCAATGGTAAAAAAAAAAAAAGTAAAGAAGAGAAAACTAAAACTTTATGTACAGTTATTTAAAACTGACAGTCCTAAAAAAATGTTTCCTCTAAGGCTCAGGCCATTTAGGAAACAATACATAATCTATAATGCAGCTACATTATGGTGAGTTTTTCCCAAATTATCATCGGATCATTTATGAGATGAGTCATTTCACTCCATGTAGCTCTTATGCCAGTTCCCATCTGTTTCGAGCTCTGCCACCAAGTATATACTTTCTATCCGTTATGCTCCCGCATCAGCTTTTCTTGTTTTGAAGTTACATTCTTTCACCCATTACTGTAGTTATTTTATTTGATGTTTAATATTAGATTAAGCCATTTGTCACCGAGCGTGAAATGTTAAACTGCAGCTGGTAGGACAAGAGGCAGCAGCAAGGCAGGCTGCAGACTGAATATTGTCATGTATTGTGATGTGTAGGGACAACTTTGACCATCTAGCATTGGAGCCTTGTGTTGCATGTTAAAACAGGGGTGTGGGGTAAAACGTAGCCCACATTATCGCCCGAAGGGATTTTCTTTTGGCTGCCGTATCATCTTGTGAAAACCAGCCCTGGTAACACCTGGAAACTGTGAACTCTGAACCATTAATAAGAGGAAGTGGAGGGCTTTAACTTGATTAGTCGGCTCAGGAGAGAGATGACAGGCATGTGAAAGGGACAGTGAGGGCTGACACAGCTTAAACAGTCAGATCTCAGAGTTCTCCAGTGGAAGAGCTAAGTGGATTTAACTGCGTCTTAAAATCAATTCAGAAATAAGAAGTGCATTGAGAGAGATTTGATAATGTCTGACTGGCTTCATATTCAAAGAGCTAATGGTGCTTGATGGCATGCTCTTAGGCCTGAACTTCCTCAAGACCTGATGTTGTGCAAAACTACTGGTGTTATGCTCTAAAATGTTATAATTGAATTTGTGTGAGCCCATCGCATGACACCCGCCTAAATTAGAAGACAAAGAATGTATTCCTCATTGATTTACACAGGTTAGGTGGCTTAATTTGTTTTCCCACAAAGTTCATGTCTCTCTTTATCTTCCTGTCTTCCCATTAGCATCTTTCTCTGTCCAGAGGGTGTTTTCTCAAACTTCTTAAACACCATAACGCGGTGTATGCTACCAGGTACTGACTTTATCATTAGAAATCTTGTCACAACAAACCTGATGCCGTTTCTCCTTTCATCGGTATCTCATGTCCACATCCTTGTAATAGATTATTGTTTTTGGCAGTTGTGTAGCAGGTGATGAGATAACACGTTTACTAATACTAGTCAACCCTCAGGCACTAAAACAAGCCAGGCGTTCATTAGCGTTCATTTTGCATTGTCTGGCCTCCTCATCCGGGCTCGTTTAGTATTGTCTGGAAAGGAACAGGGCCTCTATTCTTCTCACCGCTCTCTCCCAGGGATCCTAAATGGGACATAGATATTCAAGCTGGGTCGATTCTTGGCCTGGCACTTGATGCCCCTGAGTGCTCTGCTTAAGTACAGCCACTAAGGGTACTTGTGGAAGGCTTGTGAAAGTCCATTCTGTTTAAAGGTGAGGGTGGAGGAGAAGTTGATACAGCGGCGCAGGCTTCTGAACTCCCTCGTGTGCCAAGTTGAAGGTATCAAACTGCTTTGTCACAATGCGGGGAGGGATGGTACCTTTACAGATGTGTGCAGATGACCACAAAGTCAACCTTAGCTTGTTGAATACTAGGTTGACTTTTTTGATTTATTTGTTATTTCTACTTGGGTCTGCTGTCATAATGTGGATGAACTGACTAAGCCTAAAACTTAACATAAATGTTGTTCATAGCCTCTTTGAATGAGAAGAGCGTTAATTCAGAAGCCCCTCAACCTTGCATTCTTTCTAATATTCAGCAGGAAGGGGGACTCATGCATGCAAAAAGTCTGATTGTCCTGAAGTTTATGATAACATTATCCTATTTCTCACTTGATTTAATAACTCAGTAATCGGTTTATTGTTTTTGACTGGACTGCAGATATTAGACCCACACAGCAGAGCTAAGAGTGAGCTGTCAGATGTTCACACTGTTTGACCATTTTAGAGCCTTGGTATGCGATTTGTGGTCTGTAAATGTGTGTTTCTGTAAAGAAAAATTGAGCTGTGCCCACTCTTGTAGCCTCAAGTGCAGCACCCTCATTGAAAATAAATGCGTGCACCTGTGAGTTGTATCTCCATCAATTCCAATCAGCTTATAAATAACTGTGACTGCTGCAGTCATTTGACATAGGACCGAAAGCATCATTAAAGCCATATGTTAGCAGGTTAAGCAGGTTTATGACCAGTGTTTGGTGGCTTTCTGCTTCTCTGGAGAATCAAAGATTGTTTAAACTTGGGGAAAGATATTACTGTTCTGCATCATCTAGAAACATAAAACAACTTAAAGTTCTTTAGACTTTGAGATCAAATGAAGTAGCAGTCAAAATTTGGACAGCAAACAGTTTACTCTTGCTTGCTCTCTAATTTGAGATGTCTGGTACATTCGTGTTTTTAACCCAAAAGTTCCGGCTTTTGCTCCTGATCAGTTATCAGTGGGCTGTCTTCCCACCTGTTTGCTCTCTTTCTGATTGGTCTGGTGACTGCTCCTGGTTCAGCCAGTGTGTCTTTGTGTAATCCCACCTGTTCTCCGGCTGTGGTCGGGATGTTATCCTTCTGACAGCCGGCAACCCCTTACCCAAACCTCACCCCTCTTAACCACTCAGTCCTTAGGAGAAAGGAATCTTTTGTGTTCGCTCTCCCACTTTTTCATCCATGGAAGCTTAAAGGGAAAATGGAAAAGCAGGAGCTAATCCTACTAGTGTGGTCACTACAGTGAGAAAAGGATGAAGAGGTGGAGAAGAAAAGGAATGCAGGAGAAGGGTTGGTTTGGCCTCCCTCAGAGCTGCAGGTGCTGTAGGGAAACTAACCTTCAACAGCTGAGTGTCAGTATGAATGTGTGTGTATGGTCACACATTCACACATAGTTTTCTTTTTTTTTTTTATTGTTTTTACAGTTAATCAACATTATAGAAGATAGAGATATATTTTTTCTTTCATTCCTTCCTCTAACTCTCTCAGAGGCTTTCCTCCAATTTCCAGGATTTCACTCCTATCTGACAGCTCGTCTGCCTGCAAGTTTGTCAGGTTTATCGCTACGTGTCCGTTGTGTTCAAGGCTTTAGCCTCTCTGTCCTCAACACTTTGATCAGACAAGGAAGCGATCACACCTGAGAAATATATGACAGACATCTTGTGGAGGGAGATGAGAGGGGCTTGAAACTAAGTGCTTCTAGATAAGTATTCACACACATAAATGTCTGAGGAGGCAAGTGACCGCAGAAAGAAGTTCTCCAGTCCAGATTGTAAGGTGAAAGAGGTCATTCTCAATGCTAAAGGCCCACTTTATGGGTAAAAACAGTTTTCTGATAATAGTGCAGTCATTGGCTGTAACTGTCCTTGTAGGTTTAGCAGGTGTTCATAGATTGATAAAAACTCACCCCATTAATTTAAAAAAATGATGTTTTAGATAAAATCAAGAACAGTAAGAGTCTGATTAGAACCCATACATTTTTCTGTCTTTCTGTTTGTATCTGCTTCCTCTGGCATTCCTGTGGTTAATTATCTACACTTAGTTAGCCCGTGCTTGCATTTGTAATGATTAAATTATTAAAGATTAACAAGCAACACACATACTTTATGATAAGCATGCTTTGTGTGTGTTCATACAGAATACTGTTCTATCAAAGAAGGGTATTAACTTTACACATTTTGATGGGTTTTACTGCAGCCTTTGGTGCTTGAGGTCAGTTTCAGTGCTGAATCCATGCATCTGCTGTTAATGCTGGTTTGTTGTGCTTTTTGATAAATTAGCTCATTTACTTTGTGCTGAGAGTTGGACAAAAAACATTGATACTATCTGTCTAATAAGTGATCAAGGCCCTGATCATGTTGGACATCCATAACATTCCTCTCTGGTGATCTTTGGTGCACTCAAGACGCATTAAAGTCACATTAAGATCCTACCATCTAGACCACATACAGAGTTCTAGGGACTTTAAAATTGCAACTAGCAACCAATTTTGTGACTTTTGGGGAAAACATTAATCAAAAGCACCCTTTTCTGCTTCTTTAAGTAACTCAACTGAGCTACTTGCACATGCTCTTTGTTGTCCATGTTGTATTAGGAAGTTTTTGACTTTCTACAAACTGGTTTAGAACATTCTGTCATTTCTAATCTTCCTTCTGAGAGATCATCATTATTGTTAATGTAGCTAAAATCATAGAACAGACTCTCTTTAATTAAAGTGGATGATTTACTAAATGGTGCTGTGGTTACAAAATAAGGGATTTGTGATGCTTTGATAGTGACTCGGGGTTAATATGTAGTCTGAATAGGCTGCTTTTTACTCAAGATTTCAGTGTCATTTTGCTGTCTGACAAGTTAAAAAAAAGCATATAAATGAAAACAAGTTTACTGGGAATTTGACTGCATTATTGAGCAATATAAGTGACATGGGAAGTAGAAAAGAAGTGAATAGATGTAATGGATTGGCACTAGCACAATGCAAACGCTATGTAATGACTTTCTAAATCTGCTTATTATGATGTAAATTCAGTGGCATTTAGAGATTGAAGACTACTTTCAAAATGGGATTTACTACCTCAAAAACAAGGACTGTCTTTTTACTGCCCAAGCGGTGCCTTTAAGGAAACATTGCCACTAAAAGAATAGCTTGCACCGAGTTTTGCCATTGCTTAAAAACTACCTGATGACTTTAGGGTTTTACTAGCTAAAATCATTCTCATTTCAAGAGACATTTCTCCAAAGACCTGTTATTTTCTGCAGAGTTGACTTTTTACATCTTTTGATTGATGATGCTTTGATTGAGTTACTGTCAGTGGCATATTTTTTTTTGCAGGGCGATTTCCCTCTGCATTCAGCAAACAGGATGTCTGTCAGTGTGTCTGTAGCCTGCTGATACATGATCTGATGTTGGCGCTGGTTGGAAAGAGAGACAAAAAGGGAAAAAAGAGATGGGACTTGACATCTTGTTGGAGCCGGGCAAAATGGTTGCAGTTACTGTCGGGGAAAAATATTTCCTTTGTGGAAAACAAAAATGTTTTAATGGAGTTAGAACTCACAAAGAGACATTAGAGAGCAGAGAGGACTGGCAGGAAGATGAGAGATTACTGAAATCAACCCACAGCAGCTGAGAGAGGAGATTAGAAGAAATGTTGCTGTTCTTTCAGTCTTTGTGTTTGATTGTAAATGTTTATTTGCCTCTCATGATAGGCCGAAAGTGTTCAGGTATGTCCCAAAAAGGAGGGCTCGTCAGGTGGAGTTCTGCTCTCTGATTGGCTGGAAAGCAACTCGGGCTACGTGTTTTGTATTGATTCAAATATTTCAAAGGCATTTCTTTCAAGGGGAGGCTGAGAGAGGAGGAGAAATGGGGGAAACTGAAAGAAGACAGAGAGGGGCATCCTGCTGTTCTCTACGGGATGTTAAAGTAGCTGAGAGGATTTTTCATGGGCTGCTCTGCTGTAAAACTTTAACTGAGCTATAAAAAGTGTTGCAGGGTGAAAAAAAGAGAGATTTCCACAGTGCCCTGTTGCATAGCGTTCGTATTTTAATAATGTCTGGCTGAGTTTGTTGTAACATTTTAAGGTCTCATGTCTCATTACTATTCTGTTAAGTCACGATAAATGTCAGTATAATTAAACATTTTATCAGCCGAGCTTGGGAAAATGGAAGATTTTTCATTTTGAACTGTTGGAAAACTATTAAAAGAATACAACTTTTAAAGGGGCTTATAAAATGAAAAGATGAATTACACTGATAGACTATTAGAGATAAATGCTTACACTGGATTATAGCTTTCAGTGAGGCTTCAGGAATTGTGTGTGAGAAGGATGTCGTGGCCTCCTCACCTCTCCGAAACCTGTTGAAGCTACAAATGTTCAGTTTTTTTTCTTTTGTTTTACTGACCGTCCTTCTAACGAACTGACCAAACACTGTTGTTGATTTGACACTACGGAGTTTAGCAGGGGGGGGGTGGCCACCAGAGTAGAAACTGACCCCACCTCGCACCCAACCACAAAACACGACAAAGTAATCTTGAAAAGAAAATGTTCAAACTACTAATGGTGCTTCTGTCCTCTTAGGCAGACTGAAACTAATTTTGTCTGACAGACAGATTTTGGCTCATGTGACCGCCATATGGACTTTCTTTCAAAGCGTACACATTGTCTCTCTGTGTTCTGCATATTTGTGGGTTGTTAAAATCTGTGTGTGCTTGTCACCCACAGTGACAGCTGGCACCAGTGTGTGTCAACGCTCTGCGCTGGACAGCACGGGCTCCTGCCACATACAGAAACCTGTGTGTGTTTGTGTGAGAGGAAGCCAGAGCTGTGTGCTTGGAAATGCTGACAGTTGATCGACACATTTATTAGCTCTTTGTTTTTCTGAATGTGCGCCCATAAGAATGTGGTCATTTGTCCTTGTACGCAAACATAAGTGTGTCACCAGTGTGGTTTGCTTCGCAGCCCATTAACAGCTCTTGTCACTTCTGCTGCCCTCACCACCTGCAAAGCAGCCCTCTAAATGTGTGGCCCCCCCCTGATATTATCCCTCCCGCTTTTGTCATTAATTCATGCAACTTCAAGCCAGTTTATGTGAGGATATCGGGCAACAGATCAGCCTAACACCTTTTGATCCACATTTAATTATGCTCTCACATAGTAACATTCATACATATTGTGGCATAATCCTATGGAGAATAGTATATTTTTGTTGACTTTGATAAGAGGCTGTTCTACACAACACAGTGAAGAAACAACAGAGTGTGTTCAGTGTGAGGCTTTGTCAAGTCCAGTGTAAGACAGAAAGGTACCGGAGATCATTCCTGCCAGCAGCCATCACCCTCCGGAACAAGGCCCTATCTTCTTCATCTTCAGATTATTATTTTTTTGTATCATTATTGTTATTATTGTTGTTATTATTTAAAAAAAACAAAAAAACCCTGCTTCAACAATAATTTCCCTCTAAGAGGGATAAATAAAGTACATTTCATTTAATTTCATACACAGAGGTTGACAATCCATGACGTTTGGCTTATACCGTTCAGGCCCCCCCCACATTTAATTTTTTACTCAGTTATGGGGGACATTTCCAATGTAGTGAAGTAAAATTACTTGGGTCAAAATGTTCTTGAGTAAAAGTAAAATTACTTATTTCAAAACCTACTTAAAAAATTACAAATTACTCAAATTACTTACAAAACTACTCAATTACAGTAATTTGACTAAATGTAATTCATTACTTTCCACCTCTGTCAATGAGTTATTTATTTTTATAAAATGACCCTTTTTACCTTATTATATATTGTGTAAAAAGCATTTTTTTGACGAGATTAAAATGATTCAGTTCCTTTAATAAAGCCCCTACAAACAAGCATCCTGAATACTCTGATATAGGCTATTCACAGTGCAGACTGCAGGGGTGAAGATACTCCTAGCCCATCTAGACAACGCTGTAGCAGCAAATTCTAACATGAAACTACAGACTTTAAAAAGAACGGGAGAGATATTACAGTAGTATTACATGTTCCCATGGCAAGATGCAAAGCCTGCTAACTGTTCTAAGAAGTGGCTTACTGTGGCTGACGACTCTACATTAGGATTCACCCTCTTGTTTCTGTGTGTGTTGCTGGTACTTATTAAATATCCTTAAACTATCGGCCTCACACAGCACTTTCCTTTATTGCTGAATACACCTCTCATTGTGGGGCATTTTGCATTAAAGAAAAGAATATTATGAAAAATAATAGAAAATGAATGAATATGTAATAAGCACCAGAGTTTCGCACATTAAAAAGTAGTTGATTACAGTTACTTTTCTCAAACAGCAACAGTTAGTAATAGAGTTATAAGATTATAAAAATAACTAATTACATGAGAACATAAATATTCCGGTACTTTTTAAATGTTCAAATACGGTCCCTTTAAAAGAACTTTAGATTCATCTGCATGTTTAATTATTAAAAATAAAACTGAATATTAGATCATGTGATTCTAACTGCTTTCAGTCAACATGAAGAAACACTGTCTTGGTCATAATGAGCATTTCTCATGATGTTCTGGTCTTTTATGTCTGAGGGAAAAGTGATGTCTGTGATTCCAGCTTAAAACTCTTCCTTTGTTTTCTCTGGACTCACCATTGGTCGTAGTGTGCACAAGTTATTTCAAGTCTTCCATGATATTTTACTCTTCATAAGTCAATCATCATCACTTAAGCTCTGAGGTTATTTCTCTCTGTAAAACCTCAGTAAGATGAAGACGACTTCTGTGTGTTGAATAATAGTTAGCTGCATCTGTGACGATGTTGTAACGATGGAATGAGTGATTAGTTAGAATACCAGACATCAGTAACACCAACATTTATTTTAACAACATTATTCCCATCACTAATAGGGCTAAACATTGCGTGGCACGGGTACTAACGATGTAATTCCATTCATGCACTGACAAGCACTTGCTAACTACATGACACAACATATCTGTAATTAAAAGCTAAAGAAATAAAAGCATGCATAGTTTTTCCCCTCATTTGACACAGTCTTACATAAACAAATCTTCCTCTTGTAAAATACATGAAACAACGTACACTTCATCCCCTTCCTGATTCTTTGACTTCACTAACTTATCTGAAATATAGACCGACAACAACCACTCTCTGGTCCACCATTGATTGTGTATTAAAGTGGTCCACTCTGCTGCAGCTTGCTTTGTGCTTCTTCTTCTTCTCTTGATCGCAAACCAACATAAAGCTGTATACTGCCACCCACTGCACCCCAAAGTGTCAAGGAGAAAAAGGGGCAGGTACTCCAGCCCTTTTAACGCCACCCCACCCCTGCAAGTGCTTGCTTTTCATGCAAGCTGTTCCTGCAAATATGTCTGGAAGAGATGCAGTTTATTAACAACCTGTGTTATGTAGCTATCACAAAACTGTGGTATATGTATTATAATAACTTAAATTCCTTGGTTTTACAGTTTTGATGTGGAGACTTAAAATGTGATGATCTTTGCTGTAATATGTAGATTGATTGTTAACATTAGGGGTATTATTTATTTAATCAGTTTGGCTTTACAGCCTCCAGATAAACAACTGGAACCTAAAAAATTGTTTGTAAAATTAACACATTTCCACACAATATACAATATCACTGCAATAAATGGTATTTTTTTTCCAAGATTTACTTTTTCTGGTTTACTGAAGTACATACACAGACACTGTACCTTTTGTTTCTATTTAGATTATATCATTTTCTTTCCTTTCTTTTTACAACACCTTTATAGCATCAAATTAACTGGAAACTATTGAATTATTTAGTTTAATCTTATGATAGGGTTTCACAGTACTATTGACTGTAAGTAGATCATTCTGTACTATGAGTCGCACCAAAAAAATTCGTGCAACACCTGAGTAGTGCCAGTATTGTAACATGTGACAGGAGATGCCCTGTTTTTTAAAGGTCATATCAGGACACATGTACTCTATTGTAAGGGTAAACCAATTCCAGTGTTAGTTATAAACTTGATCATCTGTGACCTACTTTACTTTTTTTTTTTTTAAATACAGCCAATGAACTCAGCATTTATTAAAAATTATCAATAAATGTCCCAAGTTTTCTGTGGATCACACAAAGTCACAGCATGACTACTGCATCAACAACAAAGTAAAAATGTGTTTGCACCACTTTACCAGCACGCAATGAGCAGACGGTATGTCATAGATGACTGTGTTTTTTAACACAATAATGGAGTGAACAATAACTAATAAGAAGTAAAATACAGCTATTATTTGGTCATTTGATTATATAAACTTGAAGGAAATTCCCCAATGACACGTTTACACTTAACAGGATTAAGTATAGAAAATGGATAGATGGGTAGATGGATGGGAGTTTGTCTTATGTGTAAAATCAGATTTAATAGCAGCTCCCAACCAATGTTGCATCTACTTACAGTACAGTGAGTAAAAGGAATACAATTTCAACTTCAAATGTGAAAAAGGTAGGATGAGATGGTAAAAACAGAAAAATAATCTTAGTAAAGCACAATACTTTGCACACAAAATTGCCGAATTTGTATTTCAGTATCAAACTTAATGGTACCAAGAGGCTTTTGCACTTTTATCATCAATAAAGACACAGCAATTTAATTAAACATAAAACTTCCTTTGATCTATAAAGAGTAAAAATGATGTGGTAAAGTTGAAGAAAAATATTTATTCTGCAATGTAGCATAAGTATGACATTTCACAATTTAGAATACTCAAGAACAAGTCTGTGCCAATTTTATACTTCCATCTATCTTGGCTGGAGAGTGTCCCAGAAGTTACTGGAAAGAGGCAGGTTATACCCTGGATAAGTCACCAGTACATTAGTTTTGTATTTGAAAAATTAATTTAGTAATTGTTTCAACATTTATAAACTCAGGCCACATATGACATCACGGACCACGCCCACATACGAATGACATCACATAGCACGTTGGGGGTGGGGTTTAGAATAACACGCCCATAAAAGGGTGTGGTCCAAGTTATTGGAAAATGCAATTTGACGGGACAACTCCATTCTAAGTGTTTTGAAGCGTTTCATTGTGCGATTGTTTGTGAACAAAGTTACTTAGTTAATGATGGGTAAGCCTTTTATTTTGCGGAAAGTTTCCTCTACTCTGTTAAAAAAGAAGGAAAATATAAGAAAATAATTTGCTGTGTAAGCACGTATAACAACTTTCTCTTAGCTGAATACACATCATTTAGGTATAGAGTTGCTTTCAGGTAATGTAGATTGTAACCAGAAAAAAACGTTTGTTTGTTCGTTCGTTCGTTCATCGAATCATCAAAGCGCAAGCATTTGTAGACGCACTTCATAATGTCTCTATTTTGGGGCTATTTTTGAAATGCTTTTTAACTGCTTCAGTTCCTTCCTTTAGATCTATATTCAATTTAAAAACTGTTGAACGAGGCAGCCTAGACCTTCATTCTGCAATAGAATCATAGCAGAAAAATAAATAAAACGTCTGGCCCATCGAAGTACCTAGACCTTCATTCTGCGAGAGAATGGCTGTTAAAAAAAGAGAAGTCTGAACCATCGAAGTACCTAGACCTTCATTCTGCGAGAGAATGGTTGTTAAAAAAAGAGACGTCTGGCCCATCGAAGTGCCTAGACCTTCATTCTGCGCTGAGAATGGTTTGGAAAAAAAAAAGACGTCTGGCCCATCGAAGTGCCTAGACCTTCATTCTGCGAGAGAATGGGTGGGTAAGAGAAAATAATCTGGTGCAACTGGGCAACCTAGACCTTCCTCCTGCAAGACAAACTCGCATATGGGCCCAATGATGCAGGCAGGTCTATTTATAAACTCAGGCCACATATGACATCACTGACCACGCCCACATATGAATAACGTCACATAGCACGTTGGGGGTGGGGGTTAGAATAACACGCCCATAAAAGGGTGTGGTCTAAATTATTGGAAAATGCAATTTGACAGGAAAATTCCATTCTAAGTGTTTTGAAGCGTTTCATTGTGCGATTGTTTGTGAACAAAGTTACTTAGTTAATGATGGGTAAGCC
>JBBBVU010000025.1:10422500-10443660 GCA_037177055.1 Atherinosoma microstoma
GAAGAAACAACAGAGTGTGTTCAGTGTGAGGCTTCGTCAAGTCCGGTGTAAGACAGAAAGGTACCGGAGATCATTCCGGCCAGCAGCCATCACCCTCCGGAACAAGGCCCTATCTTCTTCATCTTCAGATTATTAATTTTTTGTATCATTATTGATATTGTTATTATTGTTATTATTTTTTTTTAAAACTGCTAGAACAATAATTTCCCTCTAAGAGGGATAAATAAAGTACATTTTATTTCATTTAATTTCATTTTTGATTAGACTTGTTTTATCACTCTCCGCACTATTAAGTCCTGTTAAACCCATGTATGTCTATCAGTGTGTATTTGTGTGGCATACTTTAGCATACAGGGTGTTGTTTTCCATACTGTCTGCCCTGACACGCCCTTTCCAGCGTCCAGCCCATCCTCTACATGTGTGTGTGATCCCATGCTAGCAGCTGGTGGGCTCTATAAATAGTGTGGGTTGTGAAGCTCTGAAAAAAAGGGAGAAAAAGTCTAAATAATTTTTCTGTATGTAAAAGTGTTCCAAGACATTTTTATTTTTTTTGCCATATGTTGAGGTTGTCCCGGAAATCATTCATTTGGAAGATGTGCAATAACCTGTGCCTGTTATTGCACAGCTAGTGTGACTTTCAGTTGTTTTTTCCTGCCAAATAATTGCACTTCTTCGCTCTGCGCAAGTGTGTCGTCATGTGTCAGACATCTATTCAGACTTCTGATGTACTTTGTGGTGTCATTGCTGTGTTTTTCTCTTATAGTATGTCTAAAAAAATGTTCTCCAGTATTGCAGCTCCCTCCCACTGTGGAAGAAAGTCTTTACTGTTTTGTAGAAAAGATGTAAGCAGTTGAGTGTTTGGATGTGGAAAGAGAATAAATCAAGGATGTGTGTGTGGTTTGGCCCATTGTTTAACAGATTGTGTCAGGACCTACTTGGTTACATTTTCATTTGATTGTACTGGTATAATGTTTGAACTTGGCACAGAACATGTGTGTGTGTGTGTGTGTGTGTGTGTGTGAGTGAAACATCAAGCCACCAAGGCAGAATTTATTTCCTTTCTTTCCCCTGACTCTTTATACACTATAAAGGAATCCTTGCAGGATGTGTGTCTTAAAGAGGGCCAGGTGATGGATCTCTGGCGGCAAGTGGGATAATATTGTATTCCCAGACACACAGAGAGAGACAGGTGTGGAGCGTTCTGCAGCCAATAGATACTCTGTCTTTTAGTACTGTGTTGAATGAGCACCTAGATTCCACCACATTACTGCAGCTCAGTATATCACAGCTGCTGCTTAATGTCACTGTCTTGCAGAGTGGATTTCTTAAAGCGTGAATGCATTTGTGAGTGTTTTTGTCACTACATGCCATCTCTGCACTGCAACTTTTTATGAAGCTAATCGTTGCTTCCTGTTGTGACTCTCGACTAGTTAGCTGTTAGCTGGAGGCTAGCTGACTGTGTGTTGGTATTTGCATGTGTGTGTGTAAGTAGAGCACTTAGGTTCTCAGAAATGCTCTCATCTAAGATGTAGTTGTAGTATCTGTTGGTTGAGCCTCAGCATAACCCTTTTACCCTCAATCCACACATATATGACACACTCATGCAGCAAATCTGTGCAACTTGACCCCTCTCCCTGTGTCGCTTCAACAGTATTATCCCCCACTGTGAATTTCATCTGGCCTCACCACCTGTCGTCAGCTGTATTTCACTCAGTCTGTGTCTTCTGCAGCTTATAGCCCCCCTCTCTTTCCCCCCACAGCCAGCAGAGCTTACAGTAAGCTAGAAGTAGGTATGAGAACCGATCCAAGACCCCCATCAGGGAAGAAAATAAAGCATGATCTAATTACTGTCATCCAGGCTTGAATCAGACCAAATCTACTTTGTAATGACTTAATTAGATCCAACAGCAAAAGTGTTACTCAGTAAACAAGTTCAGCCATCAGCCTTGAAACATCCGCATTGTCACAATCAAATAAGAAAAGGTTGGGTTTGGAAGAAGAAAAGATGGCAACTTCAAGGCAGGGTGTGGGCAGATTTTCCCAGTTTTGGTCCTCAAAGATTCATGTTTCACCTTCTTGAAATATCTTTATTCTACCATATAACTTGCAGTAAAATGCCCCAATCCCAATGCGTTGCAGGCCTGAAATGTAATAATGAATCCAATTTCTTTCGGTTTCAAATAAATTTGTGGGACAGAGTTTTGTCCAAGATTTAGTCTTACACCCAGAGGAAGAACAGCAGCAGAGATGATGTGAATCTACAGTAGCTGGTACATGATCTTAGTCAGGAAATGGTTGACGAAATGCACACCGATTAGATTCCTACTGTATTGTGCAGCAAACCTGTCGTTGGTGTATTCAGTTTGAAATTACTTTTGATTATTGGTTATAAATGTTGCTTTGTTTATGTGTATCTATATACTTGGCTCCATGCCACAGGATGCTCTAACTGCCATAAAGCTGCCAAATCAAAGTATACAACACTCAAAATAGCTTCTCTTTCTTTCTTCTAGATGGTCTCCATTATGTCAAAGCCCTGTGCACCCTACGTGTCACCATCATCACCGATGACATGTTGACCAACAGCATCACGGTCCGTCTGGAGAACATGTCCCAGGAGCGCTTCCTCTCTCCCCTCCTCAGCCTCTTCCTTGAGGGCGTGGCGGCCGTGCTCTCCACCAAGCGGGAAGCTGTATTTGTGTTCAACATCCAAAACGACACGGATGTGCAGGGCTCCATCCTCAACGTAACCTTTTCCGCGCTGCAGCCTGGAGGAGCGCAGGGTAAAGGGACGTTTTTCCCATCTGAGGAGCTGCAGGAGCAGATCTACCTGAACAGGACGCTGCTCAGGCTCATATCTTCCCAGGAGGTAACACACCAGTGAAGACTGGAATTAGCATTTTAAAGGGATGAATAACTGTGATACTAATGTAACTGAAATTTTGTCTTCCTTCCAGGTGTTGCCGTTTGATGACAACATCTGTCTGCGGGAGCCTTGTGAGAACTATATGAAGTGTGTGTCTGTGCTGAAATTCGACAGCTCTCCTCCGTTCATCGCCTCTGACACTGTTCTGTTTCGGCCCATCCACCCCATAAACGGGCTGCGGTGCCGCTGTCCGGTTGGTTTCACCGGGGACTACTGCGAGACCGAGATTGACCTCTGCTATTCAGGGCCGTGCAAGAACAACGGGAAGTGCCGCAGCCGGGAGGGCGGATACACCTGCGAGTGCCTGGAAGACTTCACGGGTAAGCCACTCTCAAATACACATCTTTTTTTCATCTTTATTAAAATGAAATAGTTTTTCTGGTTTCAAAAATCCAGCTGCTATTCCCTCAAGTGATTTATTTCGCCTCTGACAGTGGTTTAAATAACTCAAACAAAACAGCCAAGCCACTCTGGCGAGTTATAAAAGCACTCGCCACCTATTGTTGTAACTTGAGGCTGACCCCAGTGCAGGAAGATAAAATGTGCTTTGTATTCCCATCTCCACACACACACATCCAGTATAGCCGATTTATTGCTGTAAATAGTGCTGTGGGTGAGTGGAATGCAGACAGTACTAGTCAGACCAGATACTTCTGGATGACTTATTCGTAAATAGATTAGTTGAAAGTTCAAAGTGTCATGCTTTAATCGTTATCTTTATTGAGAAATACTTTGATAAACCGGCTTTTGGAGTTAATAAGGATTAGAAATGATCCAACCTAACCATTTAGGCTCAACTGATCATTAATTGATGATTTGAAGATGCTGTAATTCATATTTTTCTTTAAAACAATGGGACAATGATGGGAGAATGAGCAGAAAGCAAGAACAAGTCAACAGTTCTTGAATGAATGGGTTGGCCCCTCTTTATTTAATTCTTTATCTGACCCACAAGTTTAAGCTTTTTGTTTTAGCTGAGTACCACCCCTATAGTCAGTGCTATTTGCAGATCAGTAGGCATTCATTTTCAGGGTAAATATCCCAAATTCTAATGTTAGTTACATTGGAAGCATCTAGAGTCACATGGTAAAGGATTTTCATTGAAAGAACCACAAAGATCAACAGGTTTTTCTCAATGGACAAGATGTTTTTTAGTTGGTTTCAGAGACTGTTTGATTTAAAGCAGCAAGATTTGTGATGCTCTGAGCTGGAACACAACACGGTCAAGTGAGGTTTCTGAACTTCGGGATGCTGCAGGGCACGAACAGCTCCAGGAATACATAATGAATATGCCATTAAAACAAGTCAGAAGCACAAAGCTTTAAGGTTGAGCCCATAAAAACTCTACATGATCATGTTAACTAGGTTAAAAAGTCCAAATTAATTAGATTGGAGTCATATTGAAGCAATGTCCTTCATCCCCAGTGTACATTAAAACTTTGTGTAGTGTATCCTAGCATGTAAACCTGGGTCTGACTGATGAAAATAAAAAGAAACCTAATGTTTGCCAGCCGGAGTTATCGTAGCTGCACTGCATTCATGTGGCAGATGAGTTGTGGGAAGACTCGGAAGCTTCATTGTTCCCACTGAAATCACTTTTTGAAATATTTCCCAATGTCACCGATCTTCCTCCCATACTTCCCCCTTGTACATTTGATACCCGACTGTCTTTGCTCGGCTGTCTCTCCCTAATAGTGGGACTGTGACAGCCCTCATGCCTCCTCTCCATCCGTCTCATCCAACACTCTGCCTCTCCTCTCTTTGTCTTCCTCTACCTTATCTGATGTAATTACCTGATTATACCTGCCTTTGTCGCTCACAGGGCTTCTCGCCTCCTTCTCCCAGCACCCATGCCCATCTTCTCCGCTAACCCATCATATTACCCTTCCCTCCATTTCTGTGTCCCCTCTTTGAAGGTCACAGTTCAACTCCAGATAGTCAGGGCCCATCAGGGACCATTATGGCACCGATGACAGAAGGGGCCCGTTCTGTCCTCCTTGGGTTTCCTACATTACAGGGAAACAGATCCTCATAATTCCTCCTCGCAAAAAAGGATTATGTCGAGGAGAGAAGGGCCATTAGCTGGTTCCAAACTGTGGTGTTGGGAGTCTATGTGTGCCCTGGATGAAGAGATCTTGTCTGGATAGCAGGTTGATGCGGCACCTATAGAAAATATTACTGTCAGACAGAGGTCTGAGGAATTTAAATGACAGCTGGGTCCAGGAAGCTGGACCCAGCTAGCTAATTTTGGACAAAGCTACATCTACATGGCCATTAAAGAGGAATTTCCCATGCTGGAAATTCAACCGTAGTTTCTGAGCATTTCCTGATTAACTTTATTATCGCTATAGCAACTTACAAAACTCACTACATAAACTCACTTATTAAATAAACACACCACTGAAGCCTTTGGAATTTGTTTACCTTGATAAATTGACCAAAAAAGGATCACATTTTTGGACAATACCAGCTTGTTTATTGACAGGTCCATCCTCTTTTCCCCATTTGCTTTCTCCTTTTCTTCCCTTCTCCATTCGATTTCCCTGTTTTTAACCAAAGACAAAGAGAAACTAACCAGGATATACTGGCAAGACTCCCAGGGAACGGCATGCAACATGGCGTGACACACTTTCACATTCTCTAATGGGCTAGATTAAGTACAAAAGTAAAGTTTTTCAACATCTTTTCAAACATGAAGTTCGTTTACAGCACTGAGCTAAATTTATATTGCATTTATGTAATCTGCAGCAGATCTTACTACATCTGTGTCTATGATATATAAAAGTATCTGTGCCTAAAGTTTTCTAATTTCAGCCAGAGATATTCATGCTAAAAGAAGGTTATGACAAGACGCAGCACTGAAATCATGTCTAGTGCTTACTGGAGAGCGAATGTTATTCCAGGCATGGCTAGTTGAAGCAAAGGTAGAAGTGTGTGAGGTGAAGTGAGTTCAGATTCAAATTAAACTACTCGGAAATAAACTGGAATGCCGTTTATTCATTGAGGGGAGTGATAACTAAGAAGTATTTGGCTCCTCAACCATTACTTGATGCTATAATCATGAATGGACTCATTTAATGGAGGAATGTTTGATCCTGTGTGTTATCACTTTTCTTTCTGTCTTTTTTTATCCTCTGTGTTTTCTCCATTCATGGTCAAATAACTTTAGTTTAGAGCCACACTCCCCTTAAAAGGCCTACAAACATGCTTTCAGCAGTGTTGCTCATGTTTAGATAGAGACGAGTCTTTCTCAAACTGCTGTTTCAACAACTCCAGAAGCAGACAGCGTTGCGTTTAACCAGCAGAATTAGCGAAGAAGGCATGAGAGAGTTTTATAAATGAACTTGACTGATAATCAAAGGCATCTTGTGAAAACAAGAAAATTCCAAACAGCTGACTTGAAGTCTGCATTTCAGTCAACAGTGACCAGCATGCTTCACAGAGAAGATAAAATGATGACAAATTGATGAGATGATATTATGCTACTGTAATTTACCATTCACATTGTGTTGCATGCTATCCTAGACAGACAGCTTATACATACAGACATCTTGATGTTGTCTTACAGTATACAGACGGAGCAGCAGTACTAGAAAATATTGTTAACTAACATCCCCCTTTTGTAAAAATTTTTCTTGTAGGCGAGCATTGTGAGCTTAACACATCTTCAGGCCGGTGTGTGCCAGGTGTGTGTAAGAATGGCGGCACATGCGTCAACCGGCTTGCGGGTGGTTTCATGTGCCAGTGTGCACCAGGGGAGTATGAAAAGCCTTACTGTGAGATGACCACCCGCAGCTTCCCCGGTCAGTCCTTCGTCACCTTCAGAGGCCTGCGGCAAAGGTTCCACTTCACCATCTCCTTCATGTAAGAAGTTTCTCTTCTTCCATTCTGGCCTATATTGTAAAAGTTACAGATTTTAAACTTGCATTTCTTGGTGATATTTTAAAAGTCAATTTCCTGATTTGGGGCAAAGGCAGAAAGAAGCAGCATAAAGTGCACGATGCAGATGCTCTTCATATACATTGATTGTAAAGAGTCTTTGTTTGGGTAACTGCTTCCTTTCTATCAACTCCGTCCAACTCTGGCTATTGTTCGTGGTTTCTGCCACGAATATTGCATTCCTACCCGGGGAATCACTGCTTAATGGATGTTTGTTTTTCGAACTATTCTTTGTAAACCATGGCTATGAAAATAAGCAGTGTCCAAAATAACTAAACCAGCCTGTTTGGATCAACATTCAAGCTACATTCCTTCAAATTTTGATTTAGACTTAAGTTTGGTTTAAACTTGACCATATTATCCTTAGCATGCCTACATACCTAAATGCACTTAGTTTCTGTCATGTGATTGGCTGATTAAAGAAGTCCTTTAACAAGCATGTTGAGCAGGTGATCCTTACAAAGCAGCTAATTAGTTTAGCTCAACAGCACAAAACATAGATGTCTCTCTTTTTCCATATCCATCTCTATCTTTTTTCCAATTTACAAAACAAAATACTTTATGGCTCTGGAGAAGGAACTATTTAACCAGCATAATAATTTCTATGTATGACGCAGGTCTTTATAACTTAGGAAACATGTAGCATTTTAAAAGAGTATTTAAAAAATAAATATGAAATTGAAATTTCTCCAGCACAAGCACAGCAATCCGTGATCCAAGCTGATGAATGTTGCTCGCTAGTTTGATAACCATTTGCTCGCTCAATGGCTGCCTGGTTTATATAGTTTCTAACCAACCTAAAGATAAAACTAGTAAAACTTTTAAAGAGGGACTATATTTTCACACACCTAATATTGATATAGGTCTCATGTTAAAAAAAAAACACTTTCGCTAGTTAGCTGGGCATGCATTTTTCAGCTAAGAAAGCATAAAGAAAAAGACTTCCACAACTCCAAAAAAACGGAATATTCTTCTGGACTTGTTCCTCACAAGCAAGTATGCAGTGTCGTGATAAAATTTAACTTTAACACGGTTGAATTCAGTGAGCTAAAGTGTGCTGTGGCGTGCCAAGACATGTATACAATTTCATTGTGTCTTTGTTCCCTCCTCTGAATACACAGGCACACACACAGAAGACAGTTCACCCTGCATGTGGATGTGGCATTTTTCATGTTTGTTTCTCATTTACTCAAACTAAAATTGTTGGAGGATATGTAACCCAGTTCAAGTATTTTGCTCCAAGATAGATGTCAAAGGTTATGACAAGCAGAACTTTTATAGCTTTTGTTTCCAGTAATAATTGAGGTGAGCCTCATGATGCAAATTCGTCGACATCACGGTGAGAAAGGTTTGCAGTGGGGTGAAAACAGGAAAGGCTGCGTGATGAGTTTCCCTTATCAGTGTTTGGTTACAGCTATCCTGACTTCCTGCCTTCCTGGCTTCACTGGCATCTGTCGGCTGACTCCTGTGCCCTCACCTTATACTCCAAACACTGGCACAAGCAACAGCACATCTGATCTTTGTACCCTTGTAGAACACACATCAATAGGTGATGCCTAGTGGGTACTACTACATCTTTTAAGGCTGGGAAATGGTTTCCTCTATGCAATGCATATCCTTTTACACACTTTCCTTGGCAAGAGACTTTTCCTCAGTAGCTCCTCAGTTTGTTATCATAAAGCTATCTACAAGGTCTTCAACCTTTCAGTTCTGGTCTGTTTGAGTTGGGAAGGTGCTTAGAATTATGAGAGGAAATGTGAGCGTAGAGCAATAGAAAACAGGGGAAGCTCATTCAGTCTTTTCAGTGACACACATCTGAATGTTTGTTATTTTGGTTTAAGTGTGACTTTTATCGACTAAAACATCTGTAATCCATGTGTCTCTGCAGGTTTGCTACAAGAGAAAGGAACGCTCTCCTTCTCTACAATGGCAGGTTCAATGAGAAACATGACTTCATTGCCCTGGAGATCATCGATGAACAGATTCAGCTCACTTTTTCCGGAGGTTAGGCCTTACAATTTGTGTGTGCTTTCCTGTGTATGTCGTTACCACTTGAAGTAATTGTGTAGATCAGCTGCATTGTAAACGTATTACTTCAGATGTGAATACACTTTATCTGAAGTGACTTTCACAAAAACCTGGTTAAACAGTTCTTATCAATGTGTGCTTTCTTTTGATGAGGGTATTCTGTGTGCTGTGTGAATGCAAGTTTCTAAATATACCAGTTTAAACATGATCATTCATGCATATACAATCGTGAGAAAAAGAAAGTGAATACTCCAAGAAGGTCCTTTCCAGTTCTTGAATTTAAGTAAACACAATTAAAGTTAAAGTTCATGACACTGCAGTTAATAAAAGGCTAAACAGGTATGGCTTGTTTGGAAAGGTTGCCAGAAAAAAGCCTCTTCTCTATATAAAGAGCATAGGGTTTTGGCTTAGGTTTGCAAAGTTGAAACTGAATAAACCACAAAACCTCTGGAGCAATATCCTGTGAATAGAAAATATCAGCATATCAGCACAAACACATTATACCAACTGTCAAGCATAGTGGTGGAGAGGTGATTTAGGCTTGGTTTGGACCCACTGAACAGGGTGCCTTAGCTTCGGTTTTGCAAGATAGATTATTATATGGTATAA
The DNA here is from genome assembly GCA_037177055.1 of Atherinosoma microstoma. NCBI lineage: Eukaryota > Metazoa > Chordata > Actinopteri > Atheriniformes > Atherinidae > Atherinosoma > Atherinosoma microstoma. The sequence continues at coordinate 10,432,003 of JBBBVU010000025.1, forward strand.
TATGTGCCGTATTTACCTAATATGACAAGGCTGTAAAATCTTCAATATGAAAGAGTAATTTTTTTTCCACATGAATGCATGTATATCTTGTGTATGAAGGCAAGAGGGATAGATATATTTTACGTTTTTGAAAACAGCTGCCAGACAGATTAAGGATAGCCCAGGCATTTAGGTAACAAAAATGCCTCTTCAAAACACAGACACTAAATCCCACAAGCAGGGTAATACAAATAGATAGATCTTTTTCAAAGCATTCATTCATACTAGAATATGAACATGCATACTCACACAAGTGGAATCCCACATACGCCCTCAGTCATTGTTAATACTAGCGACTGTTGAATTATGGATCAAACACCCTTTCTTTGGGGTGGCTACTGTTGTTTTCAGGCTTGAGCCACTTTCCCATGGCACCATACAGGGAGGAATCTAGTTTAATATGATTATGTTGGGTGAAACCGGTTTGGGACAGAAGCCAACTCCCGGTGCCCTACTTCAAAACTGTAAAAAAAAAAAAAAGTTGAAACACATGAATCATCAAAACCAATTTTAATAGTTTTATTCAACATTTTCTTTTTGACTTTTTTGACTTTGCATCTGCTAAGTAGGACATCGCTTCTTTCAGATATACTCTTGCAATGGAGACAATCCTAGTCAGAAATTTCCTGTAGGCTGCTCCTGCCCTTGACAAACAGAGTAAACCCTCAGTAAATCTGACGCCGATGTGCTCTACAGTCTTCTCACTCGGAGCTCTTGATGCCACAGATTGATGCAAGCTTGAAACAGTTGAATGACGTTCTTTGTGTGTTTGTGCATGTTAAGATAATTTACCTTTAAAGGTAACTTATTAACAGTGCTGTTAGTGTTCAGTGTGTTAACTTAACATGCTGAATACATTTAAGAATTTCTGAACGCCCCTCATCTTATTTTATGTGTCTTTTTCTTATACATGAAAAGTTAATTTCAGGGATCTTATTTCATGTTTATCCACCTGTTTGCTTAGTATTGCAAAAAACTGTTAATGGATTAAAGAAAAATAATGTTTTACCTGATCGCTTCACAATCTGGCTACATCACAGAGTTGACACATCACTGAGGAGATGGGTCCTGCTATGCAAGTCTATGCCTCTTCCCCATTCGGTCTCAAATCTCACCACTCTCCTCATCTTTATTTCTACTTTGACTTGTCGTCCAGGTGAGCGAAAGACCACGGTGTCTCCATACATCCCAGGTGGGGTCAGCGATGGCCAGTGGCACACTGTCCAGCTCCATTACTACAACAAGGTAAGGAATGTAATCAACTGATTCCCCGGCTCTTCTCGTTCTTCTCCTCTTCCTTTTTACAGTTTCAATTGAGTTTATTAGCATTTCTTCTTTAGTACCAGCAAACAGAAGACGGGGTTAATTACATGTTGACTTATACGATTTTTGCTTTGCAGATTTTGCTTTATAATTATAAAGAAGTGTAATTTATCAAAGATGCACAGTTCATATCATCCAGGGATCCTACTGTTAATATCCAGCGCTGATAATGGATGAGTTGAGGAGCTGTGTTGTGGGAGTTGAGTGTGAAAAATGGAGTTTTGTTTGAAGTTATCAAAGCAACTGACCTTGACCTTGAATCATGAGATAATCATAAAAGAGAATGGTTTGACTCTGTCTCAGTGAATTAGCTCTCTTTCTTTGAAAGAAGCACCGGCGCCTTGCTTCAGCTTTAGGGGTCAGACGTTCACTAACTGCATCCTCCCTCTAGATAACTACATGTATCCAGTTAAGTGCTTAGCCTACTGTTTTCATATTGAGCCCGGATACATAATTATTAGACATCTAAGTTGGTCTGAAGTGATGTTCTAAGATGTTCTCACGATGATCTTTTTCTTCTTCATTCAATCAGAAAAGAGGCAGCGATTATTGAAAAACCTTGCTCGGGTATCATCTTCAGCTTCAGTATTATATTATAGAGGCGTACATTGCAGTCAGTAGAAGGTATTATTTTCCAACAAACTTCCACAGCCTACAGGTGTTGTCCTTATAACATTAAACCAGACAGGAAATAAGATAAGACTGTCCTTCAGAGGATGTGCAAGCTATTGTACGGTGTCTGGCTGTTTGTTATGTTATTCAATCATCAGACCTGAAAGTTAAGTTTTGGTGCTTGAATTTGAGACTTTCTGTCTAAGAAGGCTCACATCAAGTTGACGATTGATAAGAAATGGCAATATTGTGTGTAATACTTGAGTAGCATGGCTTAAATTGCAACTGTATATGCCTTTACCTGCTTAAAGATCAGTTTTACTCATTTACAGTAAAAAAACAAGATTGAACTGTCAATTTTTCTCATGTGATATGACATCAGTGTGTTCAACTGTCATGAGACACCATGTGTTAGATGATTTGTGAACTGGTATGCATGTGTTTTGCTAGGCTTTTACCACAGACCTCAATAGCACTTTTCATGCCTTTTCTTTCCTCTTTTCTTTCCTGTTCCCTCCTTTATGTATATGACGCTGAAAGCTGCAGCATCACTGCTCCGACCCCAGAAAACACAGCATCATGTTTCAACAGCACCTGTCTTTTGCAGTGTATTAAAGGGAGCACTCGTGTTCTTGGTCTAACACTCACCTACAATGCACACCTTCTCACGTTTCACTGGTTGTTTGCCTCTTTCTTGCGTCTTTCAGAGAGCCCATAGCATACTCTGTCGCCTTGACAGGGAAGTATTCATTAAAGGTGATGAATCAGGGCTGCTGTTCTTTACCATGTTAGCTGCAGGGTCACATCTGTATCTATTGTTTGAGGTGCATTTAGGCTGTGTGTCCCTCTCTTCAACTTCTAAACAACATAATGATGCCACAGAGACAATGGTTTAAACCTGCCTAAGTGATGCTGCAAGGGCTCTGACTACTGGTGGTATTATGTACAGGATACAGCCTGTTGGCACTGAAGAATTCTTTGTTTTGTTTTGTCTACTGGGTTGTCAAGAGTTTGTAAGAACATCACCGTGGAAACCAGAGATTAATTGCTGCATCCTAAGAGATTTCCTGCTTCATTCCTGTTCTATGCAGTTTGCGTCTCCTATTTATTTAGCTGTACTGATCCTATAGGCTTACATTCTGCTGCTCTGACATGCAGACACAAGTAGTCTGCACACAAAAACACACTTGTATTACACTGGCATTATCAGTGCATCCTGGTGTTATTGGTGTGTAAAAGCAGTGGGTGGGTGCGTTCCACTGAGTCAGTCTTAATATAGAGAAGTGATTTGTAGAGCTGGTGCCACATTCCGTTAAATTAGCCCAAGGCCGACTGTGCTGACATGGGGTCAGCTTCTTTTTTTCCCCCCGTTTTTTTTTTCATGAGCTGAATGATCAGAAGTCAGATTGACTGATGGTAATTTAATCCTGCATCAGTTGCTGGAGGGATTAGTGGAAATGTATCTGGCAGAAAGCAGTAATGTTCTCACAATGGATTAGGTGTGTTGACATGAGAATGCACGGACATGAATGAAGGGACACATATGTGTGCAGCGCATGAAAAGACACTCGCTCTTAGATTCACACACAGGCATATGTCTGTAGACAGGATTGCTTTCATAGCCCAAAGAGACAAGGCAGAAGATCACAGCCCTATTCTGCAGGTATGATGTAATCCACATTCATGTCATGTAAACAGGGAGTTTTTACGTTGTCAACTTGGTTAAAAAGATAGTTTTAGTAAAGATGGATAATAAAGATTTTTAAAAATAAGTTAATATTGAACTTTAAATCGCAGCTGAGATTTATGGAGCATCTCAATTAAAACATATTCCTCCTGACAAACATGGCATAATGTCGGGTTCAGCTTCTTGACATTAAAAACAACCAGACAACAGTTTTGCACTTCCTCTATCTTTGAAAATTATTAGTTTGCTGACGTGTCCTATTCAGAAAACTAAAATAAGTAAATACAGTCAAACTATAAATAACACAGATTGGCCCAGTTGTTATTTTTGGTGGAGATGCTCGTTGTTTAAGTTTAAAACAAATTGTGCAGCCAGATTGAGTGGGTCACCAATTGGAATTGAGCCATCTCAATGCATTCCTAAGTAATCTGTGCAACTTAATCCAATGTTGATCACCTCCCACAAGCCCCAGTAAACTGTTTAACGGTCCTAACGACACACTCGCACACATGCACACAGTGACGGTGATTTACTGTGTCAGATGATTAGGCGGGTGAAGTTGCGTAGGGTTTCATAAGTGCCCCCTTTTTAAAACTACGGCGGCTGTCCTCACAAATATCACAGTGCCTCTTTTAAAAAACATAGGTCGTAGGTCAGGGGAGGGTTGGCATGACAACTGACGTGGGTTAGCCAGTGTTGCATTGATCTGTGTTGATTGGAAAGCTTTGTGTATGTGTGTGTTTGTAACTGTGGATAGCAGACAAATCAAGAGGGTGTATTTGTGAATGTTTGTACGGCTTTTAGAAATGCTACACAATAGAAATGAAAGGAGAGACATTTTTGAAGTTCCAAAGAGTGATGTCTCAAGGACAGATAAGTGTGTCAGCAAACTAAATCTAAACAGGATACCAACACAGTTTAAAGAGTATTAAGGGTATTCCTGGAGCAGCAGGAGGTTTTGTTTTGGGTTTTGATGTGTTGTTTGATGTGCTACAGGAAATGACATGTATTGTTGCAGGAAATGATGTCATTTAGCAGGACGCATGGCAGGATGTCAGTTGTATCGTAGATGTCTGCCGAGGCACCTGCAAGGGTGCTGCCGCTGACTATGATCTCAGCATAATAATATTACATATTACATAATAATAAAAATCAATATTCATAAACAGACTTGAATGTAAACTAACTGGAAAAATGTATCATTTACTTTGGACTTTACAGTTTAAATACAATCTCAGGAGCCTCTAAATAACTTTTCAGTTAGCTTTTTAACAAACAGCAAACTTTGTTTTGCCAGTGAGAACTGGAGGATGTGGTTGAGATAAAAACTGACATCAATAGACTTTTGTTGTTTGTAGCCGGGGAGCCAGTTGTTTCTGAGAGCTCCTGTTTCTAATGTGTTTGGCAAAAATTGTATTTACTTCTTGCATAGATTATGAGGAGAGTTTGATATGGCGCACGGAATATAACGTGCAGAAGAGCAACATGGATGCAGGAATTCATTAAAGGTTTGGTCCTATGATTTGTTGGGCACTGAGATGTTCTGGCTTGCAGCTGTTGCTGATAAAAACTTTTAATTAATTTAGAAGTTAACACATATTTCCGTTTCTTTATTTTATTTTATTTTATTTTATTTTATTTTATTTTATTTTATTTTATTTTATTTTATTTTATTGTTTCATTTACTGAATCATTTCCACCCCTTTTTTCTTGTGAACTCTCAGATATTGTCACCAAAGATTACCATCTGTAACTGTTCATTCATTCAGTCATGACATAAAAGGAACATTGTGTAAGTGATGCTTTATTAGAAAACTTAAGCTATAAATAACTTGTAATTCCATCCACACAGTTCCAAATTTAGCGAAGAAAAGCTACAAAAATAGCTGCATGTATGTATGATGTACACTGCTTTTCAGGCTTGAAGTTAAACATGTTAATAGTGTCATGCTGGATAATGTGTGCTGTGATATTTGCAGAGTGTGTAGACAGCATTCCCAGACAGGCTTAGCTGGCTCTTATCACCAGCAAGTACCGAAAGCTCACTCGTTTCTGCTTCTGCTGTTCTTCACCCGGGCCTCACTGGGGCTGTTTACATAGCACAGCTTTCATCATCAGAACATACGTGCAAATTGTTTCACAGCATAGTGTGACATACTTTTTAATGTACTCCGAGTATATTTTCGCATTCCAACCCTGCTACGTCTGTAACTTAGCTGCTCAGCGGTATCTTGAGACCCGTCACTCAAATAAGGACAGGTGCAGTTCAAACATTTGAATTACTTTTGCTAGTTTTTCAATAAATATGAAAAAACCTGACTGTACTTTGTACTTCCATGCTGCAGCACACAGGGGCCTTATACCAAGTGGAACCCCTTTGTTTTCCAACTTTTAAGCAAAAGGAAAATGTTGGACTGTTTACATATTCCTTATTTAAGATTTGATTACATCTTGATTTAAAGTCAAATACTTTCAAGTAGCGGCCTAATTTACTACAGGGACAGAACATCAACAGATGAAACAATTAACTAATGAAGAAGGATGTTGGGGGGAGGGAAGTTAAAGGGCTGTAAAATACAGTGACAGAGAGATGTGGTCAGCACAGAGCAGGCAGGATAAATGAGCCGTGCACTGGTTGTGAATTATGCTAATTGAGAGAGTCAGACTAAAGATGTGGACAGAATGGGACTTACGACTGAAGATGAATCCTGTCACAGCCATAACAGCTGCAATCGTCCAGTAATGAAAGCCTCAGAGATTTGTCCCCTCAAGTTTCCTTAGGCTCTTTTGTCTTTGCATGTTCAGTTAAAGAAAATCTGGTTACAGAAAATATTTTTGGCTTGTGTCTGGTGTAAATTTAAAATTTCACTGATATTTAATGCAGAAAAAGTGAATAATTAGGACATATGACAAGCCACATATCTTATGTGTTGTAATGGCAAAGCTGGAGTTGGCGAGTGTAAATAAATCCAGTCAAAGCCAGCCAGCTTCTAGAAGTTTGATTTTTCTTTAGTCGTACTGGTCTTCATGGTGAGACTGATTCTGAACGGTTATCTCAGTGTGTGCTGTAAAATAAACTTTTACCCTCTTCTTTGTGTTTCTTTGTCTCTTTGTTGATGTTTGAGAATTTATCGGGTTCTCACAAGCGCACACACACACGTGGGTACACTATAGGTTCAAATATACTCTTAAGAGCCTGAACATGGTTTTTGAGTTGTCATCCCTCCCCTTTTGTTATGGTTTTATTGCCACTGCATGTGGTTTTCCTGGGTGGTCGTGATGAGATAGAGGGAGAGATGAAGTCCTTATTTGGTGTCTTGGTCACACACATCACCAGCTGTGCACAGGGATGCCTCTGTGTGTGTGTATGGGAAGAGGGACTGCAAACTGATGGGTTTCTGCACCAGCACGGGTGTGTTTTCTCTGCTAAGTGCTTTTCAGAAAGGTTAAGTATTTATTTTTTTGAGGTGAAGCCCCAGACTCAGCGTTCCCCAGCAGGGTGTGTTTTCAGAGGAAGAGGCCGTGTTGTTCTTTGTTCTTCTTGACGTGGGTTTCCACACACCTCAGACAGTTAAGGTTATCGTTACATAAACACAAGCCATAGTTTAAACTTGGACCTACTATTTTATTTGTAACACATTAAGCAGTCTGCGGGGCTGTTTAAACAAAGTAAACTCTTTATGAGAGGAGAAATCACTGATAAGCATCAATGATATGGCGCGTCAACATTCTCACAACTCTATCTTTTATGTCGTTGCCATGTAACTGCCTTTGACACATGCAAGCAAGATTTTGGGGATTTTTGCACGCTTGTGCCACCAGGAATGTCCCCACTGTTTTTTCCTGCTGTAAATTTCACCTGCACTTCACACAGCTTAGTGTTTCCCAGTGTGACATAAATCTGTTAAAGAAACTTTTGTCCAAAGGCGTCAGTGCATGAGTTGCAGCCTATTGTGCAAGGTGGTGGGAGAGGTGTTTTTGAAGTGGGGAAAGAGGAAATTATGTTTTGCTTTGGATGTCGTTATTGTTGGCGGACTGGCCGGCTGGTGGCCGACGTAGCCACAGACACTTCAGCATGCATGCTTTTGTTAATACACAAAGCAAATGCACAAGGACAATTTTGTGGATGTGCTGTGCTTTGATGTATTCAAACTCTTGAATAGATGTGGACATGCAAACATTCAAACACACCAAGCACATGCAGGTTTGTAGAGCGTGTTTTTCAGATCAATTCAACTGGAGCGATGATCAGTTCACATGAATAAATGTGCATATATACTCAACGTATACTGTCGTGATGTGGCTTGGTTGTGGGCAGTAGGTCTAACGCGGTGTCTTTCTCTCTCACGGTGTCTCTCTCCCAGGACGGGGGGAGTCTGGTGGACTCCATTGGGGGTCTGCGTGTCCCGCTTTATACCGCCTGGCTGGAGCTCGATCAGAAGGAGGTAACCTCTGACCTCTAGCCTAGTTATTGGCGCTTTTCTTGCCCTGGGTCTAATGTAGTATCTGTTCTGTCTCTAGACTAGCTCAACTACACATGCTTACTTCAGAATCATAAAGTTAACTTGGCTTCTAAAGCATGGGTGTTAGAGGTTTGACAGTCTGGAAAGATGCTGTAGTAGATGGTGTGGGTTTTAGTTTGTCTGATTCACTGTTGAGGGTTTGAGGACTTTGCTCGTGTGGAACCTGACTTTCTTCTAGCTCTTAGAGGTAGGACATGATGTGGCACTTTTGGTCCTTATTCACCAAAAACCACATGCATGTGATGACTTTTTTCATGCCTTGGGGAGCTCTGTGGCTGTTTAAAAAGATTAAGTGTGTGTTGCATGACTTTTTGAATGATAACATGCTCAAATCTTTGTTTGCAAGGAGGCATTGTATCCATCTGCAACCAAGACAGATGGACTTGTGTACCGTCTTTCAAATGCCTAACCTCTCGGATTTTAAACATATGTCGAATTCATGTTTGAAGTTCGGTTGGAGAAACAGACCAACAACAACCGATTTAAATCGCAGAGGACAAAGCACCAAGGGCGATGATGAAGAAGCAGCAAAAGTGGAAAGCTCAGACAAAAGCTGCACGGAACAACATTAAGTCTTCGTCTCAGTTTACCACAAAGCAGATGTTTGGTTTTCTGTCAATGAGTAAAAAATACGCCATGTGTACAGTTGGTGAAGCTACTACTACTGCTCATCATTTCAGCAGGGTACATCTTTTTCAACGAAATACTTAACTGGAATCAAATTAAAAATATTTTATTAATCCTCTGAGGGAAATTGTGATGTATTATAAGATTATTTAATTAAATTATACAATAGTTTAGAGCAGGACTCTTCCGCTTGTTAGGCTCGTGCCCATATTTAAAGAAAAAAAAATCCTGAATGAAATCATCCAGCTCAAATCACTGGGTTATTTACAGGCTTGTGCAGAACTAGAGGACAAGCAGCTGAAGAGATTCCTTTTCATTTAAATCACATGTGTTGGAACAGGGATACATGTAAAACCTGCAAGACAATGGCCCCCAAGGACCGTGCAGAGCTCTTTCTTTTCCTAAGCGAGCATTTATGATTGGGACTTTGTTCTCTTTCTTGCAGAACTTTTCTCTCTCGTTGAGTAACTTTCTACAGAATATTACATGAAACATTTGCTGGCGTAGAAGCAGAAAAGACAGTGTTTCTGTCTCATCTGTCAGCTTTCATTAGCCTCCTCCTTTGACGTTTGCTCAGGTGAAATAAACATGTCTGAGCCTTGGCAGGCAGGCAGGTAGGTAGCCACTCAGTGAGTAATGATCTTGTGTTATTTGGCGGGCTGAAGCACTGACTGACAGTGTGGTTTAATAACACTCAGCATTAGTAAGAGATGTCTTTGCAATGAATAACGACTTCAAATGTTAGACAGCCCACAAGCATGTTCATCCTCTCCAATTTTTTCTTTACATATATTTGCAATTTTCAGGGGGTTTATTTTATGTAATACCTTTGTGTGAATGTAACTTTTAAACTGAATGAATTTACCTGCCTGTAGGAGCAGCAAATGTGCACTTTAGACTGCTTTCACATAAAGCCCCTTACTGATCTTCAGTTTTTTTTACATAAAAATCCCAGAGAAGTGTTGAGGTTAGATCTAGAGAGAGGAAACTTTAATATAGTTCAACCTTTTCAAACTTGAGGTCCCCCAAATGTCAGTACTAAAACATCAATTCATTTTTTTTCTTTTTCCCTTTATCAGAGTTGACCCTTGCAGAGATAGTGTGCACATGTTGTACAATGATAGCTGTTTAGAGCTACAGCTGCATCACTCCAAACAGATATTCATATTCTTCCCTCCTCCCTGTTTTTAGATGATTTTTTTCATTTGTGCTGCATGCCATCTTCATTTATTCTTCATCCGTGACACATATACTGATAGTTAGTCATCTTAACAAATCTCACAGGTGTTCCCTTTATTACGACACTAAACATTTTCACAAACATTTCATGGTTTGACAAATAGACTCATTGCATTATAGCTATGCAATTTTCAAGCCTAAAAAAATAAGCACAGGGCTCAACAGGTTAAAACAGCACTCTTCTCTTGGCGGTAAAGTTTTTTTTTCCGTCCTCCTTGTATTCACCTTTCTTGCCTTTTTAGCTTCTGTTCTTCTCTCTAACTTTTCCACACTTATATTTTTCTTATCTCTTATATTATCCTCATCAGGTGTGGCTTTATCGCATTAGATTTACTGCTAAACATTAGCATCAGGCCATGTTATCCCTAATTGTTTTACTGCTCTGATAGGCTGTCCACAAAATGATTAGATGTTCACCGATTTAGATAAATAACAACCCCCGTTGTGGCCAACATGTGATTGAATGTTAGCGAGCCAATAGCAATTTCGAGATGTAGTGGAAAATCATCAATCAAAATTGATGTGGAGATACAAGCGTGTGCAGGGGGAATTTTCTCAATCCGTTCCAAAAAGGATACAATCACTCATACCTCAGTTTGTATGTCGTCAAAGCATTTGTTTTGCTTCTTGAAAGCAACACGGCACCAGTGGCCGCCGTCCATCTGTTATACTGAGAGGCAGAAGTGACAGGGAGACAGCAGTAAGATATAGGGTTGAACACAGGACATCATAGCATTGTGTAAGGCCTCTAAAAGCTGGATATGTGTGTGTGTTTGAATAATTCACACTTCTAGGTTTACATAGCCAGAAGGCAGATGAGGTAATGTGGACGTGACAAAGTTTGTTTCTGATAACAAGGTGGGACTGACTAGTTTGTGCACGATGGGGCCAAAAATCAACCAGAAGTACAAGCGCACCGCACACACACACAAAACCACGCACACCAACACAAAGGAGAGTTTTGTTGCATTTTAAAAAAAAAATTTTATCCACTTTTTATTTGGCTCCAGTAGCAGCACTAAAACTCTGTAACTGTAAGAGGTTTGGTGGTTTTTGCATTTCTCAGTTTAACTCTGGGGAATAATTTGCACACGTGTGACATAAATGTTGTGTTTCCCAATCCCCATCAAGTGTAATTTTCATCCCAGACTCGGAACAACAATGGAACTTCCTCGGGCGAAGGCAGATAAAGTGAAAGACCGTGCGCCCTTTTTCCTTTATGATCAAAATGAACTGTGTGGCCGTCTGCAGCTCTGCTAGCCACTTCCTGCCCCCCCCCCCCACACAAACACACACAAATGAAAGCATGTCTTTTGCTCACTCAAAATCCACACTCAAACACATTCTGCAGACATCCTTCCCATCCTTACACACACACAGTCATTACATCTGTCCCACCCACTATATGCACACTTACTGACACACATACCTCCTCCTCATTAAGCTGTTAAACTGTGTTTTGCATGTAACTGAGTGTGTTTTCATCCTGCTGCAGGCCTGGTTAAGTTGTCATGTTAACTTTGACAGGCATGGAGGTGTGTGTGTGTGTGTGTGTGTGTGTGTGTGTGTGTGTGTGTGTGTGTGTGTGTGTGTGTGTGTGTGTGTGTG
>JBBBVU010000025.1:10443760-10474250 GCA_037177055.1 Atherinosoma microstoma
TGTGTGTGTGTGTGTGTGTGTGTGTGTGTGTGTGTGTGTGTGTGTGTGTGTGTGTGTGTGTGTGTGTGTGTCTTTGTCCTGCATGTCTAAGTGTGATGTTGCCTTGCACATGGAAATTTCTATGATTTTGTCATGTATGCGTGTATGTGGTCTTGCAGCCATGACACTCGTGTCCTCTGCTGTCATTGTCTTTGTTGCAAGCTGTGTAGATGTAGTGTGTTGTCATGGCTGCAGCAAGCCTGTCGCCCCTGGAGACGACACCTCAGAGGGACGGAATCTTCAACAGCCCCAAGTCGGGCAGAGGGTAGATAAAGGACTCTCATGGGGCCTCTTTAAGTGAGGACCAAGTGCAGTTTTAAACAAGGGGGTCAGAAATGTGCCTGTAACTCTTTACAGTTCTAATAATCATATCGTCAGTGAACATACACACTCAACCAACAAAAACGACTCACGTTACATATTTGTGCATCTAAATGGGCACTTAAAAATGATAAAGAAAAAATTAAAAAAAAAGTTTTTTAAAAACATCCAAAATGAATTATTTTCATCTACTGAACTCTGACTTATTGCATCTCATACTGTACATGCTGCACCAAACCTTTTTGTGTTACCTGTAAAGCAGAATATTAAAGATTTTATTCATACATAAACAACTGTATTAATGCCCTTCATATTACATACACATTATAGACATACACTAAGTATATTTAGTGTGTGTGTGGGTCTATAAACTATCACCGCATGTAACAGCTGCTTTGACAATTTGCGGGTCCATTATGTAAAAGATCTGGGTGTCTCTATCTCCCTCACTGCTGTTTTGCTTCTCGTCTTTCTGTCTTTATCTCGTCTTTTTGCTTGACTGAACTCAAGAGAGATAAGGCTGCAATCGGAGTTACTACAAAATCGTCCAAACTACCTTTAGTAGTCTTTGAAAGCAGTTTACACAACATTATCACACTCTCTTTTGTTCTTTTTCTATCTGTTTCCTGAATTTATTTATTTCAGTGTTAGCTTTTTAAAAAAAAAAATATATATATATATTTATCATAGTAAATGTAGATAGAACAAAGAATATTTTTTCTTTTTCAATAAAGGTGCAGATGAAAGTTCCAAGGGTGTGTGCAGATATCCCTGGCTGGATTTTTTTTTCTCCCGTATTTAATCTGATTTGAGAAGAATTTGATCCTTCTCAGAAGCAGTTTTATTTCACTACATGCCATAGTAATACAATTATATTTGTGTGCAGTCATTTCTAACCATTTCTAACTTGTCTTTCAGTTCTGGAAATAGATGTTTCTTCTTTGTTTATTACTTCATGAAGTATTGGTAGGCATATGACCCAAGCTGAATTTGTTGATTATTTTTTATTGTCATGTAGTAATTGTGTTAGGATATATATTGTTTTCCACATTTTGTACTGTGTCAAGTTACAAGTTCTACTGGGAAACTCTCTTCTTCTTCTTTTTCTTTCTCAGAGTAACATGTTGTTGAATGATCACAGACTGAGCACAAGCCTGTTATTTTACAGACCAACAGTCAGAAAGTAGTTTACACATTTAATCCAGATTAAGGATTTTCAACAATGGTCATCTTGCCTTTTTAAAAAAAAAAAAAAAAAAACTAAGTTGCGTTACTTCAGCTGTATAATGTCAGTGGAGGTGCTGTGGGTTGGGGCTTACCACTCGCAAACACCTGAAAAGAATGTTGACTGGTTTCTGCTGACACAGTTAGGGTTAATCTACGTACACTAGAGACTGGACTGTTAATGTTCGTATGCATCCATTTGGACTTTGGGGTTTTGTGACATCTAAGTACAAATTCCTTTGGAGAAAAGTGTCTGCTAAATGACTGTAGAATAGAACAGAAAGTGAACAACCTATTAATGAAAAATTAATCAGGATTTAGCTATGGAAAATCTTAGCCTTAAAATATGTAAATTTATATATATAGTCTTGCATGTGTTAGCCAGCTAATTAAAAATCTCACAGAGTATGTAAAATGAGAACTTGACTGTTGATGCTTATCTTATATTTACTGTATTTATAATGCCGTCTCTCTCTCAAACCACAGCTGCTATGTTTTTAGTTCATAAGAGATTGAAGTATGTAAGGCCTTGCTCCTTAACCACACCTAGTGTCGCTTCTTTGCCTCCTCTTCTGTCAGAGGTCAGCTATTTATCTGTGTATGTGTGTCTGTTTGATTTTGCTTGTGAGAGTCGGGAGGGTAAGAAAGAGGTATCAAGGACAATCCAAATAAGATTAGACCTATAAGAGAAAGAAAGCAGCAGTGGTGTTGTACTTCATATTCATCTAATGGAAAGTGTGAAAGCGTTTTCAGTGCAATAGATGGAAACGAGGCTAGTTGAAGGGAGTGGCAGGAAAACTACAATAAAATCCCCTGTGGGTTAGAAACTATGCCCGGACTGGAGCCCACCTGGGCCAAAATAACAGACAGTGCACCCCTCTGTTGCTTTTTGCTGGCATGTACACCACTTTCTCTTTTGTTTGTGGTTTTTTTTTCTGATCAGTCCACTTCCTCGCTTTTGTCTGTGGTTCTTTTTTTATTTTTCACTTTTTTTTCCCCCTCTCTTTGTTTGCCGAGTCTCTGCCCCACCAGTATCTCATTACTCTAATCCCATTTTTGTTGGAAATAAACACATGCGCACACACATTGTTTTCCTATCCATGCCTCGCTTCTCTCCTCACTTTGTTCTTTGTATTCCTTTCTATCGAACTCGCATTCAACACACATTATGTAGTCTACCTTAAATGTTTTATTTGGTGTTGTCTGGGAAAAAGTATTTTAGTCTTTCATTTTTCACACAGAAGTAAGAAAGATCTCTCTTGCCTTGCTTAACCTGTCAACCTTAGACGGCCATGGTGTCTTATGTAAACACAGTGACGTGATCAGATTTAAGATGTGTTCTGTCATTGTTGTATCTTTTAATAGCCCGGAGATTTACCACTCCTCTCCCATGAGAGAAAGCAAATAACCGTGAAAATGAAAAGTGAGAATTGTCATTTCTTTACAAGAAAAGCCATTTTAACTTCATGTATCCATAAAGAAGCATTATTTATTATTCTTACAAACACTGTTATTGTTTCGTGTTCCAAACCATCATTATTGAATAAATGCTCCATCGAACTTCGGCCTCGGCTTAAGTATTAGAAAAACTAAAGCGATTTGGTGGCCTGATTTTCTAAGCCGATCCACATTCTCTCTGATCAACATTTGTCGGTCATAGACCTTGATGGCGGAATTAGCCTACTTTGTAATTATTAGGTGCGAGTTAATGCACAAAGGCATTTTTTGTCCCAAGCCAAGCGAGGCCTGTGCACCTCTGCTCCAAGTTAGCCAGACATGGCTTGTGGAACACCAACCAGAACCGAGCGCGCTGCTGTCTCAGCCAACTTTGTCAGATTGAATGAAAAGGAACAAAGAAAGGAATCAAGCATGAAATGTTTTACCCAAATTCAGTCCGTTGAGGTTATTTACCATAACAAAACGATGTAAAGAAGTTAATTTTGTCCAGCATCGAGGAGATTATCTGTTATTTCTTGTTACAAAGAATCCATAGATGATTTGATTTGATTTGATTTGATGATACAAAAAAAGGTAAAAACATCTTTGTTGTGTTTTTCAGCCTAACATTGGGCGTCTAGGCATCCCTCATGGACCTTCTTCAGAAAAGGTTGCCGTGGTTGCTGTAGATGACTGTGACATCTCCATGGCGATTCGCTTTGGAAAGCAGATCGGCAACTATTCCTGTGCTGCCCAGGGAACCCAGACTGGACAGAAGAAGTAAGAACTCCTTCCCCCCCTCCCCTTTTACTTCCCACTCATTGCGTGCAGCCCATCACACACACCCCAGAGAAACAAGTCAGGCTAATAGGTGAATATGTCGTACCTTGGGGGCAGCTTCAAATTGTCTTCATTACAGCAGTTTACATAACTCACATTCTGCCGTCCTGTTTTCTATTCACCTTTTAATCTCTCTGTTCATCCTTGTGGCATTTCTGCTGTCAGACATGGCCTAAGACAACCAAAGGCTCATCTCAGCACAGCTTTAGAGGACTAACAGTGTGTTTACCCTACATTAATCAGCTCCTATTTTTATAGTGGGAGAGTTTTTTTAATGAGTCCCTTCAAGAGATGGCACGCTGAGACACATTTACTATTAAAAGGGTGGAGGCAGAAAGGAGCTTCAAAGGGAAACTAATGATGTTACATTCCTTTAGGAACTTGTTGCACAGGTCACAGACACTGAGAGGCATTTAGAGGATCCTTTAAATTTGTCACACTGGAAAGTTAACACAGATATGAATTTGATGTGTAACCAACTAAAGTCTGAAAATCTCTCAAAAAGTTTTAGAGTAAAGTAAATGAATGTTTAGTCCACATGTAACAGAATTGTAGTAGGAATTGTAGCGGAAATGTGTTTTTTATTGTTTTATATTGCCTCATGTTTTTTAAAATAAATTCTTATCTTCTGCTTTTACAGTAATTTAAATGTTTTATTTTGTTTTCTGTAATCTGGTTGATGTTATTTGCGCTGCCATCTTAGCCAGGGCACCACTGTAAAAGAGATTCTTTTCTCAAGTGGTTTGTATTCCTGGCAAAAAATTAAATAAAAAGTATCTATCTACTGAATAAAGATAGTTAACAGTCAGAAAAATCTAACATGTTTTCTCTTGATTTAGTTATTTCCCCGTCAATTAATTCTCCATGCTCCCTGCAAAACAATGCTGTATGCAAACATTTTATGCATTCAGTATTTTTTTGTGCAGAATTGCACCACATTAAGTCTCTTAAATCCATTTAGTGTTTGATGTTTAGTCTTTTAGAAGCTCTGGGTGTAAGCAGCTTCCTAACACGACCGAGTGTGTTAAATCTGACTTAGTCATGGTGACGCAAGCTGTTACCGTAGCCTTATGAAAACTTTAAACCTTTTACACAGTAACCTTATATTCAGAAATGTCATTTGTACAGAGGCTTAACTTAGCCAACTTCTCAGGGGTAAAACTGGGGGCATCACTCACTAGCAATCCTTGCTTTGTTTGGCCAATGTCATTTTATTTTACTTGAATGTGATCTCAGATATTAGAATCAAAGTTAAGATATTAGTTGTATTTAATTTAATAATATGTGTTAATGCCCGATAAAGAAATTATTTATCCAGGTGAAAAGCAAGATACCTTTAGTCCTCTACTATATATATTCTGTGTGTATATCTTATTTCACCACAGTTTTGGAGAACCAGTGCTTTTTGCAAGATTAGAAACTCTTAAAAGAAGTGAATTGTTTCCCATTTTGGGTTTTATTTACTTTTTTTTTTTTTTTTGCTTGTTCCTCTGCAGGTCCCTGGACTTGACAGGACCACTGTTGCTTGGTGGAGTTCCCAACCTGCCCGAGGACTTCCCAGTCAGGAACAGAAACTTTGTGGGCTGCATGAGAAACCTTAGCATAGACAACAAACCCATCGACATGGCCAGCTACATCGCTAACAATGGCACCACAGCAGGTTAGGATAATTGTTCGGTCTGTTGAAACCAGAGAGTTAAAGTCATTTCTTGAACCAATTCTCTCTCTGATTGAGAAAAGATCAGCTTTGCCGGGTTTCAGGATTTTTAAGGCCAAAATGTGATTCTGTGTTTAATGTTCAGGTTGTCCAGCAAAGAAAAACTTCTGCACCAATGACATGTGTGAAAACGGAGGAGTGTGTGTCAGCAAGTGGAACACATACGGCTGTGAATGTCCCACGGGTTACGGTGGCAAAAAATGTGATCAAGGTAAAAAAAAATTCAAGTAGTTTGTCCTTTTATAGAGGAAGTCGATGGAGTACTTTGAAAATGTAGAAATGGAAGGGAGTTAGTCTAAATGTTAGGGTGTTTGTATGAACACACACATTTAAAGTGGTTCTAGCAGCATGTTCATGTGTCATCTTTGCACTTCTGTGTAGACATGTTTGTTTACCTATTGCATGTACGTCTAGAAGATTTCCAGGAAACTGTGTGTATTTGGGAGATCAAGTGGGATAAGGAGCACCTCCTTTGACTCAGTCTGACTCATGCTGCAGTCACAATGGAAAGTCACAGTGAAGCCTCTGTAGAGTCACTAAATGTGGCCTCAGGTTTGGACTTTTTAGGACAAAGAAAAAACTCTCTGACTCATTTATCAAAACATAAAACACACACACACACCGCAGGTCCTCATTGCTATCACTTCATCAGACAAGCAACCAGCAGCTCAAACCTGGATACAGTGCATACACTGCATTTATAATTAGAAAGATAAACAGGAAAGGGTCATAATAACGTTGCCAGTATTTCTTTGATAAAACGGCGAAAGTTATTTACACCCCATAACTCCTCTCAAGTTCTTCTATGGTAAGGAGAGAACATTGATGTCTTCCTTCAGGGCAAGCTTCCAAACAATGTGTGAAGGTGTAAACACCCCTCCTTGCCTCCTTGTCTATGAGGTAGCCAGTCAGCCAATGCCAGGCCCCAGTATCTAGTATCTGAACTGGGCCCGGATCACAGAAAACTGGGAGGTGATTTTGGCCGCTCTGCTGTTTGTTGACACATTTGGTCTGAGGCTTCACACACACTGCTATCACATGAGAAACAAGAGATATGTCATTGGTTATTTCCCACTGCCAAATTCATCTAAACTGGACGGGCATAAAAAGACCTGCTGGAAGTCACCCACCTGGCTTTATTGTCTTCTGCTTCTATTAGGTCATATTTCACATGACAGATCATTCAAAAAGAAAAATGAACTAATGGCAGGCTAAATATAAGCGGATGAATACACTGGTAAAAATCCTCTACATCAGGGATCTCAAATACTGGTCCACACAGGCCACTGGACTGCAGGTTTTCGATCTTTTCCTGCTTCTGTACACTTGATTCAAACGAATGGGTCAATCTGCAGAATCACCCAACAAGCTTTGATTTAAGTGTGTTGCTACAGGCTTAAAAGGTAAAAGTGTTTGTATCACATCAGCTTTCTTATTACTAAGGTTTTTTTTATTTATTTTTTTTGTCTGTAGATTTATTTTCTTCTTTTTTTAGAAACCAGGCTTTAGTAAAGCTTAGCCTAAACCCACCATCGTGACTTGCCACGGGAAACAAACATCTCCTTTATCTCTTAATTACAGCGTACGCCTCGTTAAGATTATGAATGTTTCATTGAGATGCATACCAAACGGAGCAGAGAACATGCAGGTTTTATGCTGTAGATTATACTGGAGGAAACACTTATTTTCCTGGACAAGTTTTCATTGAAAGACTGACCCTGTCTTTGTGCAGTTAAGCAGGCTCTATCCTATTTTGGGGATTTTGTGTGGACTTTTAAATTCTCTCAGATACTAGATGTTTGTCTAACAATAATTGTGTATTAATCCCATATTTGATAAAGGAATGACCTGTTATTTTGCCTTCTTGCTGTCATCAATTAGAATACTAATGTTCATCATATGATGTTACTTGTATCACAAAAACACATGCAATGATAAACACTAAGTTTTGACCTCAGTCTGATTAACGTTCTTTCTTGTTTCTCATTCCTTTGCAGAGATGCCATCTCCTCAGTTTTTTGATGGCCAGGCGATGGTGTCCTGGAGCGAGCCAGACATTACCATCGCTGTGCCCTGGTACATGGGCCTCATGTTCCGGACCAGGCAGCCTGCTGGGACCTTGATGCAGGTCAATGCTGGATCCCACTCTACAATCAACCTCATGGTGAGATCAAGCATTCAGCATCAGAAAAATGATCAGACCTGATTCCTCCAGATTTAACAAAGTCACCATTTCACATCTGTTCATCCTCCAGGTGAGTGAGCAGCAGGTCCGTATGGATGTTTTACTGAGGCAGCGGCTGCTGGCGTCGCTGACCTTTCCCCAAGTTCGTGTCAATGATGGGGAGTGGCACCACTTGTTGGTCGAACTAAGAAGCATTAAAGATGGAAAAGATATCAAATACGTGGCTGCTGTGTCTCTGGACTATGGCATGTACCAGGTACAGAGCATAGAGTGACAATGGTAGATAAAGTTCAGATTTATTTGGAATAATTCACATTTCCACCTGTACTTTCAAGCAGAGGTCAGTGGAGATTGGTAATGAGCTCCCAGGTCTGAAGCTGCAGACTCTTCATGTTGGAGGTCTGCCTGGAGAGGGAAACCTTGTCAACAAAGGATTTGTGGGCTGCATACAGGTGTGTGTGTCTGTGTGTTTGATGTAAAGTTTTTATTCCTGAGCCCCCTCTTCATCGGTGTCTGTGCTCTCCATCAGGGTGTGCGTATGGGTGAAACATCGACCAACGTGGCCAACGTGAACATGGCTCAGGGTCTGAAGATCCATGTCGAGGATGGCTGCGATCTAGATGACCCCTGCGACACCAACATCTGTCCGGAGAACAGCCACTGCAGCGACGACTGGAGCACTCACACCTGTGTTTGTGACCCAGGTCATACAATGATAAACACTTACACATGCTTGTTTCACTCTGTGAGATCTGGGTGTCATTTTTTTCTTCATTGTTTGTCCGGCAGGTTACTTCGGTAAACACTGCGTGGATGCTTGTAAGCTCAATCCTTGTGAGCATGTTTCCACGTGTGTTCGCAAACCAAGCTCCTCCCATGGATACATCTGCGAATGTGGACAGAACTACTACGGCCAGTACTGTGAAAACAAGTAAGCTTACTTTCACTACATCAAAAAGAAATGAGTGTATCAGCTATCTGTTAAGGATGAATTGTTTAGCAGCACTTTGAGAGATGATGTGAATTAGCCAGTCATTTCCTCCTGAACCTTGACCCCTATGACACGCACCACTTCCTGTCTTAAGCAGGATATGGGACTCTCCCTTTTTGCTTGACTGGTCTTGCATAGGTGTTTAGTCTGTATTGCCCTCATACTGTCGCTCAACCCCTATTGGATCACATGACAGAGGAAGTTTATTCCAGAGCCACATGTTTGAAGATAAATTGAACAGATAAACTGTTAGTGACTGATACCAAGTCAGTAACATGCCATATCCACAGGTGTATTAATGTTCATCTTTATTGTGGACACAACCGTTGTAAGGCTTTGTCTGTCCTGTGCCGTACTTAATTAACTTTCCCATTTGTTATTGTTTTTCATGACAGAGTGGAGATTTCATGTTCGCTGGGTTGGTGGGGCAGTCCCGTGTGTGGGCCCTGTAACTGTGATACAAACAAAGGATTTCATAAAGACTGCAACAAAACAACTGGAGAGTGCCGCTGCAAGGTGAAGACAGTACACTTTATACTTCCACAATACATATGCTGAATACTAACTCATTGTAAGTGTACATGTTCCTGGTACGCTTTCTTTTTATTAAGGATTTCTGTTTAATTCAAAGGCTGCACTACAATCAAGCAACCAGTCAACCATAGCTCAGCAAACTGTCTGCATTTATAGACCAATCAGCCATAAAATTATAATCATTTTCCTAATATTTAGTAGGTCACCAAAAGAGCTCTGATTAGTCAGGGTGTAGAGAAAGAACATTTAAGGGCATCCAGGAGTTTTTAGTACTTAGAATCCTTTGGGTCATGTGGGTTGTACAGTGGATTAGGCTTATTTAACAGAGATGTCATCAGATCTCATCACACTGATATCTGAGGTGTTTGCAGACTGGGTGAACATCTCAGACCATTATGTTCTTTTTCATAAGTAGTCCTTGTGGGAATCATAGCTGACCTGCTGTGTTAAGGATAGGGAGGTTCTGTTGCCATTGGGCGGTGACTGGTCTACAAAAATGTTTAGGTTGATGGAAAGTGTCAAAGTCCCATTTGTTTGAATGCCAGGATTCAGGTTTCCAAGCAGGAAATCTCTTTGTGTTCATCACTTTACCTGCCAGGGATTTTAACCCATTAAGAACTCAATGGTGAATCATAGAACCAGTATGCTGAATCAGATCTAGATGGGTTCATGTTCTAGCTGATACATTTATAGAAGTTCTCTATAGATCCAACATTTGTTTTCTCTGCTATAACACACCATGATCACTATATTCCTTCAGTAATGACCATCCAGATGACTTATCCAATCACCTCCCTCACCACGTGCCTCCCAATTTTCATTTCATGTATCACTTTTGTTCTAATATTTAAAGAAAAATGACATGAATGTAAACAAACCCTGACTTTTACTGATATAACTTCCCATTGGACTGATGTGGTTATAGGATCTGCTATCAATGTGTAGGTTCACACACCTGATGTAACTTCTCCCTCATCTCCTAACAGGACAACCACTATCGTCCAGAGGGCGAGGACACTTGCTTCCCCTGTGAGTGTTTCTCTGTTGGCTCAGAGTCTCGAACCTGCGACCCCATCACCGGGCAGTGTCCCTGCAAAGGAGGAGTCATTGGTCGACAGTGTAACCGATGTGATAACCCCTTTGCTGAAGTCACACCCACTGGATGCGAGGGTATGAGCAAGACTTTTATTTGCTTGTTTGTTTTTGCATTGTCAAATACATAAAGTCACCTATGAATATTATCCATAATCAAGTTGATAAATAAGCCAAGTAATAAACAATCTCTACAGGAGAAGTGAAACCAGATGGTTTTAATGAATGAAAGGGACAGTAATTAGGCAAATGATTTAAAAAGTGGGCTGCATTGTTCCTCCAAATACTCGAGCTTTACAAAGTTGGCCCTCACGAATCAATGAAGTGTCACAAAGAAACAAACACTGCCGTTCACATCCGCTGGTGCTGCAGTTGAGCTAACTTTACATCTTTGTCACCACCCAGTCAAGCAGAAGAGGCAAGTCTGGGTATTGGGCTAACTTGGCAACACCACTGCACACACACAATACAGTAGAGATGAATGAAAGACAAAAACAACTGTCAGTACGCTGCTTAATGTCTGAACAACACGAAGCTCTTCGCAATCCAAGAACGTGTTTAGACTTTGAATGGATATAAAACCCTGAACCATTGTCTCTGAGTGGTTCTCTGTGATAAAAAACTATTGCCTTAGATGTTAAACTGTTTATTTGTATCAGTTACTGTCTCTTAGAATGATACTTTCAAAATAGATTGTGTTTCAGGGAAGGAATGAAGGGAGGGATGAGGAGGAAAGAATAAAAAAGCAAGAGGTTTGTTTGCCTTTGTTCTGTGGGTCAGTGAGATGTGACCACCCTTGACGGGTCTTACACGGATCTGTCAGCTCTGCACTAAACACAGCTTCACACACCGTGAAACACTGAGTAACTTTGCTGGTAAAGTTACTGCAGCTTTACAAGAAACACACACTTTGTTGTGTTTTAGAAGAAACGACTCAAAAATTCAAAATTTTCCCCTGTATTTCCTATATAAATATAAAATATAAACTCTGATTGAATAAACTTTGATTGGTGAGTTTATGTATCCCAGTGATAAAATGGCTTACAATAGTTAATGAAGCAACAGAGAGATCACAGAGCTAAGAGAAAGCTCAAATAGGCCAACAAGTCTGCATGTCCCATCCTGGTTCTTCCTGGAACCAGATATACTGAAATGAGTTATGCATCACAGCTTTAGTAAAAGCCCTGCAGGTTTCATTTGGATGAACATCATTGGCTGTTTCAAGAGTGGATCGGCCAGGTGCTGTAGACCCAAAGCAGACGTCTACCTTTTAAAATGATGTCTCTTTTGTAAATGCTTTTGTGCTTGAGTTTCAGTTTATGATTTATTACAGTATTTAATAGGATACCCACAAATCAATGTTAACTTTTGTTCTTGTGCTTAAAACTACTGTCTTGTCTTTGCAGTGGTGTATGAGGGATGTCCCAAGGCGTTTGATGCAGGCATTTGGTGGCCCAAGACCAAATTTGGACGCCCTGCTGCCATGAACTGTCCCAAAGGATCGATCGGTGAGTAGTTTAGCCGCGCTGATAACGACTGTAACTTGTGGACAAGTTAATTATCTCTGAATGTTGTTCAAAGTATAAAAACGGTTGCTCAGGAACTGTTGTCACAGGAACAGTACCATTTACCTGAAGAAGACTAGATGATCTCCTAGCTCTCCAGGCTGTTTGTGACGTTAAACTGGTCTGATAATGTGGTCATATTTAGAGGATTTTCCTTATCAGTCCTCTTAACTACCCATTTAACGGTTGCTATAAGTAAGCCTACAGTCTATTAGCAGCCATTGTTCCCCGCAGACTTTTTTTGTTTTTAAAAGTTACAGGGTTGGATCTGAAAAGAAAAATAAAACCATCTCAGTGCCAGATATGCAGTTGTTGTGTAACATCAGTTAATCTGTGTGGGCAGCTGTGTGAGTTAATGTAGTTAAAAGCATAGAAACACAATCCCTGAAGCTTAAAAACATAATAACGAAGCTTTCTTATTGGTCTGTTAATCCAGCAGAGATTTCTCAGCAGGCAGTCATGTACAGGTTTGTCTGTATTGGATTTTGGAAAAACACCAGGTACATTAAGAGCTGACTATGAAATGCCTCTCCTTCTTAAGTTGTGTTTATGTGTGTGTGTATACGTGTCTGTGCTAGAGAAAATCAAGAGGTAGAGTTCACCGATCTCCTCCCAGTAACTGTCACTTTCCTATTTGCGAGCATCACTCAGTGCCATCTTCCTGCTCCGACACTGTCCTCCTTCTGAAGCATTAACATTTGAGGAGACTTTGTATCCGCATCATTTTCTTATCAACTCGAACAACTTAGGGACACTCGCCATATTTAAAGATAAGAAAGGGCCTCTTTTTTTTTATTTCTTCAACACATTTTTCATATTCAAAGATCTGATAAATGAGGCTTCATTACTGTACACAGCATGTGAGTCATCTACAACTTACAGATAAACTGACTCTTCTGTTCCAAAAAAGTAAAATAAATAATAATAAAAAAAGAGAAATGAATTGTTTTGCTAAACTTTTACTAACAAAACCTCAGTCCTGTTTAGTCCTGCCATGGTGACCTGCTGTGTGACTCTCCAGATTGGGGTCCAGGCCAGTTTTCATGTGTCAGCACTGCTGATTTTGGATTGAAAAAACAAGATTATAATTCGATTTTGATATTAGATTTGAGCATTTATTGTGGTTAATAGACAATTATTTATATTATTATAATGATTTTATTATTATTGTTATAATTATGCACATCAGGATGATATTTCAAAGGAATACAATAACTTACAAATAGTCTTACTTATGAAATAAAGTATATTTCCTTTAATTTCATAAGTAAGACTATTTGTAAGTTATTGTATTCCTTGAAATATCATCCTGATGTGCATAATGAGATATATTACTTTATCATTGTTTGTATCTATACTATTTGGGTTGCTACATCAAGTTTTGATCTTTCAGTCAAACCAACACTTCACACATTTCCTTAAATGACTCTTTGTCTTTATTCGCTCGTCTTCTTAAAAAAAACGAGAGAAAAATAAAATTCTGAAAAACAGCTTCAGGCACGACTTCTTGTTTTTCAGGCTGCAAACGGCTTCAATGGGCTGAACAAGTGAGCTCCATTAAAGCATGAGGCTCTAAAACAGGGTTCTTCCACTCTGGTCCTTGAGGGCCAGGTTTGACTTATTTCCCTGCTTCAACACACTTGATTCAAATGAGTCAGAACTCCTCAACACCTTGTTCTCAGGCTCTGCACCATCCTGTTAATGAACCATTAATTTGGAAACAACTAAAACCTGCTGAACAGTGGCCATTGAGGACCAGAGTTGAAGAACACAGCTCTAAAGGCAACATTAGTGACAAATAACAAAAGATTTAAATCATGCATTGTTTTAGGGATCTGTATTATGATTACATGGCTTGATTCTCAGTTTCTTTTTTCCAGGTACCGCCATCCGTCACTGTAGTGATGAAAAAGGCTGGTTGTCACCTGAACTTTTCAACTGCACCGCCGCCACCTTCTCTCATCTGAAGAAACTGGTGAATAATTCACACAATGAGTTAAAAATCCTCAACTGCATTGAAAGTTTTTTTTTAAATAATTTTAGACTTTGAGATAAAAGAAAAAAACTAGTATGTATTGTAAGAAAGTTGATTGTGTACCACAGATGGTTATTCCTTTAATGCACTGTAGTTGATTTAACAAAGTATTCCATAGATTGTGTTTAAAACATAATACTCAAGGCTTAAACTTTTGAAAGCTTCAATAATCCCAGGATTGTCTGGTTTGTATTCTTTACTCTGACCCGCTTATTTGTTTCCCTCCTGCTCTGTTCTAGAACGAGGACCTGCGTCGGAACAGTTCACGGATGGACTGCGAACAGTCCAAAGCCATTGTGCGTTTGCTTCACAGTGCCACGAATAACACACCATATTTTTTTGGCAATGATGTGAAGATGACTGCACAGCTGCTGAATCATGTGCTGCAGTATGAGAGCCGGCAGGCCGGGTTTAACCTCACTGCCATGAAGGATGCAGAGTTCAATGAGGTAAACAAGAAAAGAGAAAACACTCAAACATTTTGTTATTATCTAGATTGTACTTAAATTTCATTTTGAAAAGAAATTATTTTAAAAATCCTATTTGGATTATTAGAAGCCCTGGTGGCACACCGCCCTCCACTGGTTGAATATCAACAGAATTTTATCCCACCATCGTAGATTTCCCAAATTTCTTTGTAGCCCTGTTATTTCTCTGGTTACTAAATGATTTAGAAATCCCTGAAGAAGCAACGCACCCTTTTCTTTGGACGTTTTCAGAATTTGGTGCGGGCAGGTAGCGCCATACTGGATCCTAAGACTAAGGATTACTGGGAGCAAATCCAGCGGACAGAAGGAGGCACTGCACATCTCCTCCGCAACTTTGAGGAGTACGCCAATACGCTGGCACAAAACGTCAGGAAGACCTACCTGAAACCCTTCACCATCGTCACTGACAACATGAGTAAGTGTTGGAGCTGTGATCAAATGATTGAAATGTTGCATGTCATATCCTGTAATTCTCATCCTTTTCCCTTTTCCTTTTGTCTTCTCCCCTCCCTCCTTTCTACAGTCCTAACCGTGGACTACTTGGATGTGTCTGACCCAGAGAGGGCAACATTACCTCGGTTCCAGGACATCCAGGAGTCCTTCCCCAAAGACCTCAGGTCTTCCATCCACTTCCCACACTTTAACTTGCGCTCTCAGGTCCACAAAGGTAAGAACACCATCTGAATCAAACCTCACTACTAGTTTTCCTTTTATTCTTCACCAGCTTGACCTCCATGTCCTGTCTAACACAGCAGAACCCACTCCTGCCCCTCCAACCCAAACCGACCCCCCCCAGGGGGAGGAGCATACAGTGTCCGACAGGAAAAGGCGGCACCTGGAGCCCGCTGCCCCTCTACCTGTTGCTGTGGTCATAGTTTACAAGTCTTTAGGACAGCTCCTTCCAGAAAGATACGATCCTGACCGCAGAAGTCTGAGGTACTGTTTCTGACACCAGTATGATCTCTGATTATACCGAATGTCAGATTTATGATAAAGATAAACACGAGGAAGTGCAAACTTTCTCACCCACTTAAAGAGGATTAAACCAAGTGTAATCCAGTCAAACAGTTGGAAGAATTGTGTTACAGTGGGAGAAATAGGAGCACCCGGGCTTTAAATACTGTTTTGTCTACTTTCCTGGCACAATTTGTATAAAATAACCTGAATAAGTCCTTTCAGAAGGTTTCCCAGATAGAGCAAACACACAGTCAGGATGTTTTGTACTAAATGTTATTGGCTGGCAAAGAGGATATGACAAATGGAATCAAAAAAGCATTTTAACCACTTATTATTATATGTATATGTGTGTGTTTATAGGCTCCCCAACCGTCCAGTGATTAACACAGCCATTGTTAGCGCGACAGTCCACAACGAGGACCCTCCCCTTTCTCCCATCCTTGACCCCCCTATTACTTTGGATTTCACCCTGCTGGAGACGGAGGAGCGAACGAAGCCTGTCTGTGTGTACTGGGACCACTCCATCTCGTGAGTTGGACTTTAGATATATATGGAGGAGCATCTCACCTCTGCAAAGTTTTTTTTAGATAAATACATTTTAAAAATTAATCTAATAATCAGTGTGTGCTTGCATTTTTTGTTTTTTTTTTTGTCTTTTTTTTTTAGGATTGGGGGTACAGGTGGTTGGTCTTCTAAAGGGTGTGAGGTGCTCAACAGGAACAACAGCCACATTAGCTGTCAGTGTAACCACATGACCAGCTTTGCTGTGCTGATGGACATTTCCAAGAGAGAGGTACTGTCAGAAAGTTTTATTTCAAGATTTCTTTTAAACATCCAGTCAATTTAGCTCCTGCCTGATGTCTGAATCAATGTTTTTGAACTCACACACTCGCACAGCACGGTGACGTCCTCCCCCTGAAGATCGTCACTTACACCACCGTTTCAGTCTCCCTGTTCCTGCTCCTCTTCACCTTCATCCTGCTGTGCCTCTTGCACCGGCTCCGCTCCAACCTCCACTCCATTCATAGGAACCTTGTGGCAACACTCTTCTTCTCAGAGCTCGTCTTCCTCCTTGGCATCAATCAGACTGACAACATGGTCAGTGGATTTTCAGCCCACACAAAGCAGTCATCACTGAAGATTATGCCCAAGTGTAGAGGATAGGGCCAGCTTAAGTTGTTAGTACTTGATGTCTCATAGTTTAGATGTAGAACAAGTCAGATTTCACATGCAAATGATACAAAAGCACATCTTGAAGTCAGACTCGGGGGGCATGGTGCAACATGGTGAGAGATAAAGGGGCTCTTACTGGTATTTGCTGTATTAGTATAAGAACCTGGCAGACATCATAAGGTATTTATTTGGCCTTCAGGCAGAACCTGAATGCTGGCTTGACAGAGGCTTTACAAAGCTTAATGTGCTGTGGCCTCCCAGAGAGTCTTCCTGTATTTGATTTTGCGTTTTGATGATTAACTAATGACTGTAATTGTTAGGAATGTGCTGGTTGCCAAATTTGCCCCTGAAATACAACCTCATATGTTCATTTTTCGTCATTTACTGGGTATAACTTTATTACTGTAAACCTATTTAATAATAGATATGTCAAATATAGTTTGTGTTGAGTATTAAGAAGGAAATGGAACAAGCTAGTCATCCAGACTTCATCATTTAATTTGCTGTTGGCTCATTCGCAGACAAGACCAGAAACATGCACAGATACACACTTGCATATGCAGGATCAAAAGGTATGGGGTTTCTTTGAAGTCTGTTCGTACAGACGTTTGGACTCACGTACACAGGCATACACACACTTCTGTAGACCAGTGGTGGAGACATGCTCCAACTGGTACCTGTCTGCAGAGGCAGGCCTCAGGGTGGTAGGCCCTGGCAAAGATTTCCCAAAACAGCTTCTTACTTTTAACTTGATCAATTTCTTCCAAGTCTGTGGTACAGAAACATAAAGGATCTCTTAAATGACAATTCATTCTGCAGGATTTTGCTAAACAGAAGCGAGGCTTGAAAAACTGACGCTGCATAGACATAAGAAGTGACCTAACTGGATAATTTGCTTTGTTTAGAGCTGGAATCAGCTGGCAAATTGTCTGAATGTTTAAAAATGTCCACTCACTGACCCTTTTAAAGCTCAGTAGTTACCCTGTTTTATCTACTTTATTTGAAGAATTAAAAAACATTGCAACTTTACCCTCAGCCTGCATTTGATAACTGTTTAGCTTCAATATCATGAAATTATGATGTCTAAAATCGATGTGTCCCCTCTGTCTAGTCTGGCTAAGCCCGATTTTTAGAGTCTTATATGCAGACATCAGTAGACTTATCAGATCTATCTCTAAGTCCTGAAACACCCCAGTGGCTGTAACTGCCTGCCTCCAGCTGTCATCCAGATGTACTTTCTGGCTCAGTATCAAAGTCTTTCAGTTGGCTTTCTGAGCTTCTACAGCAATGTTTTTTGCTTTATTAATGACTATTTCACACCTTGTCATTCACACGCTTAGCAGAGTCCAATAAGTCACATAATTCAAGTACGAGTCCCATTAACTTACCCTAGAATTAACTGAACAAAGGTTCGGCAGCCTCTGCACATGTGGACAAACCTGCAATAAATCTACTTCTTGTTTGTAAAAGAAGACCAAAAGCATTTGTTCCTTACCAATGAAGAATTCTTTGCGGAGGTAACTTCAGTTTATGACTCACTGATAACTTCCTTGCTTTCAACTGCACAAACCATAAATATCATTAGATATTGCAGTGAAGTAAAAAGAAGAGGATCATTTAAGGTTACAGGCTCATGACAAGTTGAGAGTTTAGATTTTTCCTCGTAAAACATTCCGAGTCAGAGTGTAGACCGGGGCGACATGGACTTGACTGAGCATGTGCTGCGTTATCTGCCTCTGTGTGGAGTTTTGTTAAACTATAAGCCAAATGTACAACGAATCCCAGCAGTGGACAAAGAAGGAAATTAATGTTTTTTTTGCATGTCTCTGAATTTGTACATGCTTCTTTGTATGCGTGCAACTCCTACATCCAGAGTTTGGGGTATATGTGTGTCAGACCTGTGGAATGCTGTCAGTGTGTGCCTAAGGCCAACTGTAGGATGATTTATAGTCCTGTCATAGTCTCTCTGTCTCTATGATCTTCGCGACCATACACAGAATTACTTTAATTCACTATATCCCAACCACTGGGATATTCCCTGGCATAACACATTCCTCTAACCTGGCAACAGGTACAGAAAACTGAAAGAAAGGAGATGAAGAAATGTCGGGCAACTCCATTTTAACATAAATTGTAATAGAGCTGCAAACATACTGGAATTGGAAATAAACCCATGATAATGTTGATTCTGCTTATTGCCCGATAAAGATTCACTGTTCATGAGCTGGATGGATGGATGGAAAGACATCTCTCACTTTCTTCTTTGCCTCTCCCACTTTCTTCCAGTTTGTGTGTACAGTGATAGCCATCCTCCTGCATTACTTCTACATGTGTACCTTTGCTTGGATGTTTGTGGAGGGGCTGCATATCTACCGCATGCTGACAGAACTGCGGAACATCAATCACGGCCACATGAGGTTTTACTACGCCATGGGATGGGGCATACCGGCTATCATCACTGGTGAGTAACACACCGGAACTCATACAAACACACTCAGAAGCAAAACGACAAGAGATGGCAAATTGTCAGGAAGGTTCAAGCTGCGACTCGTCTGTTTTGTGGAGGCTGAGATCCTCGTGGGAAGATATCGAACACGACAGCAGAAGACTGAGACACGATAATAGGCAGACAGTTGTGGATGAATTGGATATCCACACTCAAAATGAGATGTAAACAATGGCATGTATTGCATGTAGATAAGAAAAAGCCACACATGTCAGTGGATGACAGGTATGGGTGGCAGGGATGACAGGGATGGTGTGTAAGAAAGTCAAGCTTGAAGCAATTTGAAAGAACCTGGTAAAGTTATTCAGATATGAGAAGAAAACTAGTATAGAAAAGATGTTGGTGAATTTATAAACAAATGTTTGTTGCTTTCTGTACGACGATGCTGGTTATCAAGTCTGTAAGTCAACCCGGGTTCTCTGATGCTGAGTGTGTGCACGTTCATGTAAAATGTTCAGAGTTGACAGCCGATGACCAAACACAACTGTTTATTTCTAACAGGCTGAAAAGCCTAAGTCGGAAGGAAAGTGAGGATAACGTGAATGCATGACTTAATAAGTCGATCAATATCACTGTTACATCATTAAATCATGCATAGATCTAACAATTTAAAATGTTTATTTTATTAAATGGATTTGTTGCATAAGTATTTTTAAGGTAGATGAGAAATAATAATTCTGTCAGATTCAACACTAGCTGTTTTATCCAAGGTTATTTTCTGTTATGCAGGAAATTAATATAAAGAATTGAAGTTTTAATTCATTTGAAAAAACTTTTTTTTTTTTAAAGATAGATCGGGGCATGAATGCAAACATACATTCATGCCCCGACCTACATCTCTCACAAAGATGAAGTTCAGTAAAAGTCAAACAACACAGTCACTGTTTCACCCTAGTTGGAGTCAGAAAGCATCAGTTGCCATGGTGATACAACCTGTTAAGAAGTGAACCAGTTTTGTGATATGGAAAATCCAGAAGTGAACCTGACGTTACCTCGATTATCCAGTAATCCTGCTTTGTATACAGGCCCCCTGAACATTTTGGCATTTCTGTGGATTAGTGAGGAGAGGGATCAAATTTGGGAAAAGTGGGAAAACATGGCTCTGAAAAATAAGTCAGGAAAAGTGAAAGAATTGTGATGAACTTAAGTTGTTCCTGTATTTTTTGTATGTGTGTGTAGGTTTGGCAGTAGGCCTTGATCCTCAAGGTTATGGAAACCCTGATTTCTGCTGGCTTTCTGTTCATGACACACTCATCTGGAGCTTCGCAGGACCCATCTTTGTAGTTGTCCTGGTATGTGCATGAATTAACCGATTTTCATGAATTAACAGATTTCCCATTACTGTTGTCTTGACCTCTTAATTTAAAGGCAATAATAAAAATGACGTCTTTTGTAGATGTATATCATAAATACTTCCTTAGATAATCCTTTATTTATATATTCAAACAAAAAATGCGAGAACGCTAGTCCTATAAAAAGTCCCAACATGACTTCTCAACTAATGATGTTTTTAGAATAGCTTTTTTACATTATGGATATTTAGTGGTTTTTAGTTAAGTTTTATGGAAAGCCAGAAATCTTCATTTATGAACTTTTCTTTTTCCTCCCTTTGAAGGTAAACATAGTGATTTTCATCCTAGCAGCGAAGGCTTCCTGTGGTCGCAGGTCACAGAAAGCTATGGAGAAGTCGGGAGCGATGTGAGTCTCTCGGTCACATTTACTATCCCTTAAATAGCACAACATGCAGTGCTTAACATCACTTTGCTATTTCTGTTTTTTTGTTTTTAAACTCAGTCCTGCGCTACGCATGGCCTTCCTCCTCCTGCTACTCATCAGCGCCACCTGGCTGCTCGGTCTGATGGCGGTCAACAGCAACGTGATGATGTTCCACTATCTGTTTGCTGTCTTCAGCTGCTTGCAGGTAAAACAGTTTGGTTGTCCATACACACGATCGAGGATCTGTCTGATTGTTTAAACACATGCTGTTAGATTGATCCGTTTCATAGATACCGCTTTTCTTTCTTCACAGGGAGTCTTTATCTTCTTCTTCCATGTGATATTCAACAAAGAGGTGAGGAAAAACCTCAAGAATGTCTTCACAGGAAAGAAGAACATGCAAGACGAGTCGAGCACCACAAGAGGCTCCTTGCTCACAGTAAGTGAACAGATGGTCTTTTTTGCTTTTGTAATGAATTTGTTGTTTCCCTCATTATGGTAACATTGACTTCTAATGACATAGTCACATCTTCTTCTCTTTTCCCTCAGCGTTCTCTCAACTACAACAACACGTACACAGAGGACGGCCCGCTGTACCGCTCAGCCATCGGCGAGTCCAACGTGTCCCTGGATAGTACGCTCAGGTCAGCAAAGAGCCGCAGCAGCTACCTGGCTTACACACTCAGGTACAACACGCTTACTGACTGCATGGCTGCTTTACTAGACTGCTGCATGACGAGTGTGTGCATCTGTTTGTGTGGACATTTCTTTTTTTGACTTTGATTCTCATTTTGACACATCTGCTGATGCATTCTATATCTCACACTTACTAACACACGCAGACCTCTGATCTATCTGCTCACACTGTTTCCCCTGCTCTATCTAAGTCTTAGTTTATTCTTGTATTTCGTAACATTTGGAAGAGGGAGTCCTGTCTTTCTTCCTGCAAATGCATGCTGCCATGTGATGGCACCTGCATTGGACAGAGATTCTGCTTGTGTGAATGACCATGCTGAGTTTTCACAGCGCATGGCTCATGGCCTGGTTGCACAGGATCAACACAGATAGAGGATGAACCTTTATTTACACCTGCAAACACAAGAGAGCTGCATCCATCCTCAACTTTTATTCATATTCTCATATTATGCGTTTTATGACACAATCTGCTAAGATTTGTTCATGTCAGACTTCACTTGGTGTTTGAAGCTCTGTTTTCATGTGTGAGATTATGAGATGAAAGTGAATCATTTTATTTACATCTGAGTGATTTATTGATAAAGTAATAATCTGAAAAGAAAGGTTTCATTAAAAAATACTTTAAGTGGTTCACACTATTTTCATGGTGTCATGCCAAACCCATTGCATGTTTTTAAAAAAGGAAGCTGACGGCCCACATACAGACAGTACAGAGCAGTCTTTTTCCTCCCCACCCATGAGGATGAAAGGCAAAATATCCACTTTAAATGACCATGTACTATATGTTCCAGAACTACTCAGATGTACCAGGTTCACTCATCACAAGTGACTTTTCTCTGCATAGTTGGATTCAATCACAAGACTCATTTTAAAGGTTGTGTGCAGCAGGAAGAGGCTGCATGCTCATATGGTGTGACATGCAGCCACATCATGATGGATATAACCGATGGAGATAAAACAAAGCAGACCAAAGCTTTCTCCACGACATTTCTGTTTATGGTTTAGTAACAACACATGGTACAGTTTCTGATGATTCAAATATGGTATCACTTAAGACATCTTCATCATTTCTACGAACAAATGAGAAATAGATTAGTCATAAATCAATAAAAACATACTTACTTTATAACATAGATTTTAAACAGATTCTCAGTCATTACAGAAAAGATAAGCCCGGTTGTATGTAAGTAGAATTTGCATCAATTGCTTCAGTTAATTAGTGTAATTATTATTCAAATGATAGTTATAATGATATTAATATAATGTAAATTGGCTAATATACCAAATCAGTCAGGAATTCTGAACTTTAACTTGGATTGTGTATATCTATTCTGACTTTAGAAGAAGAAAATGTTCACAATTCACTTGGGCTACTTGGAACAGAGTGAGTGGGGTGGAACATTGTAGTCAAAGTACTGATTCTTTCCTGTCTTGATTCTATCCATCCATTTTCCACGCTTAATCCAATTCAGGGTCATCTGCTATCAGGCAAGAGGCAACATACACCCTGGATGGGCTGCCAGTCCTCTCCTGATGCCTAACATAATCCTAATGTAATAGATGTGTGCTTATAATGATATCAGAGATTAATAGAGTGAGTACTCACTTTCTTCCTTGAAGAGAGATTTCAATGGCTGCTAAATGCACAAATGTATTATTATTATTGTTATTATTATTATTATTATTATTCAAGGCAGACTTCCAGCTGAAGTCAGACGTTGGCAGCCCTGTATTGCTTCAAGTCATCACAGGGTATTTATTTATATTTAATGAATAATTTAGAATGGTTTTAATCATTTCCTATGAAATTATTCTAAATTAAATAATAAAACCTTTTTTTAAGATACCTTATATAATTGTAGTATCTATTAATATAATATTATGTACAGGTTATGTATTGAACTTCATTAGTAGATAATGGGAATTATTTATTTTTGGCAAAGTAAATGAGGTAAAACTAATGAAGTGGAAGCTCAGCTGTTTAGTGGTGATACCCTGCAGTGAGGAAAGGTAGTTTTACCCGGCGGGATACTATTAGAGCACACAGGGTTTGGATCTGCTAACTAACAGTGTTAGCTCAATAACATTTTTTGAAGATATGGTCCAAACTCTGCCTTTATGTTGTTTAAACCTTACCAGAGCTCACCCAGGGACACAATATTGAGCTGATTCCTCAGTGAGCTGTATTTCTTGTACAGCTGAGTGTTTCCAGTGTATCGCCGACGTGTTCATTGCAGTTACACACACTTGAAATTTAAAAGATTTTTACAGAATCAAACTGACTGCCTCTGCTCGTAAAGCTGTCATTTGGGTAATTTGATCCGCGTCAGGGTCAATGAGAGCAAAAACGCTGGCGGGGGAAGAGATGTGGCGTGCTGCCTGAATGAGGGGGAGGAAGGCGATTGGGGAGAAATGCTGAAAGCAAAAGGCAGGAAACAGGGGAGATGAGATTGTACCTGTTGAGGTGGGAATGTAATGCAGACATGCATACCTCTCCCCTGCAGCTGTTAACAGGCCCTTAGCTTCTTCCAGAAGTTTCTCTTAGATCAGCCATCAGACAGGTCAAAGTCTCCTGTAGAAAAATTTTCCCTAAAGCCAAATTTGTAATCTAACCTGTGATAGGAGATGACAGAAGAAAACTGAAACAACTTTATTACCTTATTATTTGTGTAATGAATGACTAATTTGTTTGTTTGCTCAACATTGGTTTCTATAAATAGACGGAAACTGGTGGAGATTCATGTTTATCAGTTACTGCCTGCTAATGATAAACATGCAGCCAAATTATTTACTCAAACCTGACCGAAATGCACACCTTAATCACATTTTCGTATTTGCTCCTGTCAAAGCAAATAAAACAGGCAGATGTTTTGCAATTAAAGATGTCTGGTATTTCAACAGTTGAAAATTGGTTGTCTACAGACACAAGTTGAGGCTTGAATTAACTTCCAGGGATGTCGTACTTTCCCCCTCTGTCCTCTAAATCACCACCACCACTTTATCTTTCTTTTCCATTCTCCCATTTGTATCTGTCCATATCTTCTCTTAGGGAAGAGTCAGGTCAGAAGCCCAGTGTTTCTTCAGGAACGGCGAAAGGACACACAGATCTGGATGGACCTCTGTTCCACAGAGATGGGACAAAAGGTGACGGTGAGTTATTTGCATATTGATGATTATACATACAGCATATCTGTTCTGTTTTCTTTTTTTAAATCTCTGTATAATCCTTCCTCTCTCCTTTTCTCCTCAGACTCTGACTCAGATAGTGAGTTGTCAGTAGATGAACACAGCTCCTCCTACGCCTCCTCCCACTCCTCCGACAGTGAGGACGATGACATGAATGTCAAGCCAAAATGGAACAATGAGAGGCCCCTTCACAGCACTCCAAAAGGTATATGCTGCTTGCATTGAAGCTGTTAGACACCATCTTTATTTTAATTGTTTGGGTCGTAATGCATCCTCATGATAACAGTTTTGCTGATTTTTACATGCCTTCTTACCATCTTTCTAGGAGAGTCAGTGTCCAATCATGTGAAACCTTACTGGCCAATAGAAGCCACCACAGCCAGCGACAGTGAGGACCCGGGTGGGACAGAGAGGCTAAGGGTAGAGACCAAGGTGAATGTGGAGCTGCACCCAGAAAATAAACTGAATCACGTTGGTGAAAGAGAGAGGGAAGCCCTCCAGGAGAGAGACAGGCAGACACCCAGTAATGCTAAAGAAACAGCACCTGTCCCTCAGTCCAACAGCAACCACCAACCAGAGCAGAGAAAAGGTGAGAGAGGGTGATTTTTTTAAATCTGAGCTGAATGAATGAGCCAGGTTTATTCACAGTACACTAATGTGAGCTGCTTGTTCTGTGCAGGTATCCTAAAGAACAAGATCAGCTACCCTCCTCCACTGACCGACAAGAACATGAAGAACCGTCTGAGGGAGAAGCTGAGTGACTACAACACCCCTACAATCACCTCCCCTCCACCCAACAACAATAACACCTCCTCCGCACCACCTCCTTCCTCTGTCAACATCATGACCCCTTCAACCTGCCCGCCTTCGCAGGCCTCTAACGAAGGGGGAGGTCGCAATCATGACAACAGCTCCCTTGTGAAGCCGCCCATCGCCCCACGACCTCAGATCCCAGTCGGGGCACCAGCGACAAGCATCTACCGGGAGACCAATGGAGGGGTTGCCATGCACTTGAAGTCAGGGACGGTCAACGGAGGCAATGAGTCTGACTCAGAGTGAGTAAAGACTGTCTGCATGTTGCAGGAATGGTTTGACATCCAAGAGCAAAAACTAATGGTGAATTTGAAAGATTAATTATTAAGTCAGTGGTTCATTCATGACATGAATGAATGATGCTTTAAAGAAACAAGACGTTTTATTTGTATGTCAACTAATTCCTTATCTATAGCATGATATAAAGCACATATCCTGCTTAAATACTGCATGCAGACTCCCTGCACCTTTGCATCCATTTTTTACCTTGCATGTTATTATCTCTTCTTCTATCTCCCCTCACATTTATTCCCTGCTTCCTCACCCTCCCACTTCTTTCCCCCAAAAACCTTTTCCTCCTTTAACAGTGGCAGTAATGAGACTTCGATCTGACCCATTAGGAAAACCCAGACCAGCCTGCCCTTGTGAGAGAAGGAATCTGCTGAGAGAGAAGAAGAATGGGAGGGAGACCCAGAGAGGAATCAAATGAAAGAAAGATTTTTAAAAAAAAAGGAGGGATGTGGAACATGAGGCAGATCGGAGGGAAAAAAGTGTTCTCTCTGCCAGATCTGCCCATCCATTCCTCCTCAGGTTTCCTCTCTCTGGAGAGCAGTATTAACGGCAGACTGTCGGACTGCCTGGGACAAGATGGAGAGATGAAAGATAGTAAAGGGAATGCTCCGCAGGACTGTACCAAGAACATGATGCGAAGGAGCCACGCGTGCCAAAACCACTTCAAAAAATGGGGACAAAAACTCAGATGATGAAGAACATCCCCTCAATGCTTTTCAAACCTTACAAAGATGCTCCTCGGTAGAGTTTAAGAAGAGCCCATAGGGGGGGTTTTATTACATTGTACTTAAATGATTGAAGTTATTGAAACATGGACATCACTTCAGATGGAGAAAACAAGCTGGTACAATGGCATGTATAGTCCTAAAGGATTTCAAGGACTACAGTTGCTCCAAGTGTAAGACACAACCTGCTCTCAGTGAATTTTGGACACTTGGAACTCAGATACTGAACGACTCAATCACACACTAAGTGCTCTTTTTTGTTGTTGTTGTTTTTTAACTCAAAGGCCTCTACCGCCTCTCAGTGCAGTGTATTTAGAGTGTAATTACTGTGTAGATATTTTTTAAGGTGAAGAAGAAAATGATTTATTTTTTATTGCATTTGAACCAAGGACATATTTCTAAACCGGAAATATTTTGCTAGCTTAATGCTGGGAACGCAGTTGTGAAAATCACTACATATGCTGGTGTTATAGAGAACAAAAAGTCTGTGTGCCTTGGTTCTGCACGGAGGGCTCACACATGCACACAATTCCCCTGCAGTAGCATTTAGTGGGCCTTCTCTCTCTATAGAATTATATTCTGTTTGAATCCATGTACACAGAGAACCCTAAGGCCTAAAAAATATTAAATCAGGAATGAAGGGGAATTCCCCTCATAATAAAACTCAGATTTCCAGTTGGAGCACTATGAACCCGAAGCCTTCTTTTCCAGTGTCCGTCCTGCCAGTTTGTCTGATACAACACACTCCTGGTTACCAAAGTCATGAGATACAGCACATAAGCAGATTAAAGTTGGGGTCAGTTCAGTTTAATTCCATTTGATTCCAAATTTGTTGAAAAAAAATAGACATTTGTTGATCTTTTTATCATAAAGATGAAGCACAGTGTAAAGTATTTAGCATTTAATTATTGATATATATCCATTTTTTAATTGTCTGAATCCAAATTGCAAGTCCACATGGCATGAGCTTATGTATTTTGCAGCCAATATATGGCGACGTACAATGTACAGTACATTTAAGACCCATTGAATCCTTTTGTATGTTATACACTGCACACCCCAAGTGTTTCGCCCTCATGTAATCATGCTGTTGATGAATGTCTTTGTTTTTTTATGATCTGAGACACTGGAAATGTTTTGTAACATAATGTATATTTATTTTTTATGGTTTTAAAACACTGGAAAAAAGATATGATTGTGATTGTAAAATTAAAAACATTAATTTTTAATCATCTTGTTGATTTTTATGTCTGTGTTTTGAAAAGGAGACATAGCTTGTTGACACCTGTAGGCCTACCTGTATGGAGAAAATTAGATATTTACATGAACACAGTCAGAAACCCTGCTATTCATGTGAGGTACAGAAAATGTAACAACACTTTAGTATAAATCTGCTTGAGAGCGTGCAAGTATGGCCACATCCTGGAGTTCCTGTAGTCCCTAAAAATTTCTTAAATGTTTGAATTTTCCTCCACCTAAACATCAGTGACTGGCCCAAAAAAAAGCATTTTTGTAGTATTTTCAGTGGTATTTTTCAGCTTGTCACTACCAGGAAATCGATTTACAAATTTTGATGACTCATCCTCCAATTAAATGTTTAGCCATTCAATGAGAACATTGACCGTTTGGCATTTCGCAGGTGGGACGCTTTGGATGTTCCTCCAAGATTGCAGGAATGTCAAGGGGTTAAAGGGAATTTTATTAACTTTTCTTTCTTTTCCCCTCATGTTTCCGACATTTTTTAATCTCACAGTTTCTTCCATCATTAATAGTTTAATAATATTGTTTTTATAACTACTTTGAAACTTTTGAACCACCCTTGTTACATGCACTGCCAGCAGTTTATTAGCTTAGCTTAGCATTTTAACACTGGAGCGAGCAAATTTAGAAATATTCCCTTAAAAAATTCAGAGTATTGGAGATTAAAATGGATGTGTTGGATGATGAAGTTTGATCATCATCCAGACTTCAGCCAGGGCTATTCTCCCAGACACGCGATGCTTCACAGTGAAGATTTTCAGTTTACTTTCAGTTTGCTCCTTTAAAATCAGCAACCCTTCACCCTGGAACATCATTCATCTTCACATTTCTAAATCCATTGATCTCTGAGCTGAAACAGATCCCTCCACCCTTACAGGGAGTTGAACCTGCAGCTTGTTGATCTACAGCCAGTTCTCATCACCCTGAGCGATGCTCTCCCTCAGCTATGCTGTCTCGGGACCAGTTCTTAATCTTTCTTTTTCTGTCCGAAGCTTAAAGAAAAGCATTTTCATCAGGAAGTTTGATCCACCTACAGAAAGACTCCAGGTGGTCAACCTCAGTCCGCTTACACATGAGCTACTCAGTCAGACATCAGGCTTCTCCATCTCAGAGCTTTTAAACCTTCAATTTACTCTTTGAGTTCTGAACCTGAGTGTCTTCTAGACACTAAGCTAAACTAAACTAAACTAGACTAAACTGGCTGGCCTCATTCCACCCAGTTAGTTAAGGCTACTGACCCAAGAGGATGTGTTTAGTTATTCCAGAGGTATCTATAGGCTCCATATAACAGTCTCATTATAATAAATGTGTTTATTACGGAATAAATCATGTTTTCTTATATTCAAAATCCCCTGAAATATTCTGTTGTATATTTAAGTTTATACACATCTTTATAAATGGCAATAATTTCAACTTTGTCTCTCTCTTTCTGAGGCTGGTTTGTGGTTCTGCATACATTGCACTTAACTTCCGCTCCCACATAATTTACATTTTTTCAACAACTCAGTTCTCTTGAAACCCTGCTGCAAGTCTGCTTTGTTATTCACAGTTAAACTTTAACACAACTTCTACATTAATATTTGTCTGTTGGACTTTGTCTTCATCCATATGTAACAGATTAGGGGAGATGGCCTTCCTGTGGTTGGCAATGAATCAAAGAACTGAGTCAGGTGATAATTTTGCGTGGGGAGATGCCTGTAACTTATAACTTCCAAGGAATCCCTCTTTTGTCTAAATGCCCTCATAGGCCACAGATAATCTTGATGTACTTGTCTCATATTTTTTTAGGGGGTCGGATGCCGTGTCAGAACCTGGAAATAGCAAACGTGTAAACTTCCCCACACAAACACATAAAAGGCCTGCCAGTGGGTATTGCCAAGTAAATAATTGTGTGCAAGTAGAGTGAAAGGTTAGATGGCAGAATCAGGTTTCAGAAGCCTTTTGGAAGGTTAGTTGCTACAGCAACAAAAGCCGGTCCTCCCCTCAGGTGACAAAGATAAACCAAGGAGTTGGAGAACCTGCCGAAATATGACTTGTGGAGGGATTAGTTGTCAAATTCATGATACCTGTGTGTAATAAGTTCACAGTCGTAACCTTTTTTCCATGTCAACACTTAAAAAAACGTACATAGCATTCATTATTCTTTTAAAACTACTGTCATTAGTTTTGGTGGTTTATATCTTTACTTTAGAATAAAACCTCCTTGAAACCTGAGACACTTAACTGGTCTCAGAGCTGTATCAAACTGACCCTCTCGTATCTCTCTTTCACTCTCTCTCTCTCTGTTTTTATCTCTATCCCATCACAGCCAGGTAAACTGAATTATTCAGACAGATAGCCACACTCGGCATCCACCATGCAGAAGACAACCAGGCAAGAGATTGGATGACTGATACAATTGTGCCATCTACTGGTGGACATGCAAAGTCAGATGTACAGCTCTACATACTTCTGGGCTTGAGATGACCGTTTTTGATATGATCCAAGGATCCCTTTCTAAAATCTTTAAAAAATTGAAAATACTGAGATTAACCTGCTACAGCTTCCTTTTTTCTGATCTCACCAAGACCCTACTGGCTCTTACAAGCCAATAGTAGTCATATGTTCACTGATTTAAAAGGTGTAAACACATCAAGACATTGTGGCGCTCTAAAATGTTTATACATTTAATGAAATTAAATTTGTATTCGTCAGTATAT
>JBBBVU010000025.1:10504234-10522243 GCA_037177055.1 Atherinosoma microstoma
ACAAGTTTGGGGTTTTCTGTAAACTGCCTCTTTTTATAATCAAATTATTTCACAGTACTACAGTCAAGTTGGAACACATGAAAATGTTGCAGTACGGTCAATTTAAGCTGTGTTTCTAAATTTTTCAACATTTTCAGCTTGGAGTGCCACTGCTGCTAATGGAAAAGGTTCCTCTGAAGCCCTGTTATACACTGTAGTGTGTAGTGGAAAAGTGTTTTTGAATGTGAAAATTCAAGAAAAAATCCTCTTAAAAGCTGTCGTGATATTCACTTCGAATTAAATCCTGTTAACAGAAGGAAAAGGATTTCAGTAATTGACAAACTTTACAAATTAGGGAGTGTTGTAGGCGTGATGTGGTCTTTGGTGAATGTGTATTCTGCAGCAATCGGCCTCATCCCTCACTACTTAAAATGTTGGGATGATTGATGCTTAATGGGCAGCTACAGTATGTGCTGCATTATGATGAAGACGTCTGATGTCATTCTGCAGGAAGTAGTCGCTGACACAGAGGGGTCTTGATATCTCAGCAGATAAGTCTATGTTTAGGAGTTTAAAGGAGAGTTTATGGTTTAAATGAGCCTGTAATTGATGTAGATTTAACAATAGCTTCTTTTGCTTTAATCTTGTCAAAGTTTTTTCAGTGTTTTTATATTTGATTTTACACACGGAGGAGTGTACATCCATCACTTAATAGCTGTATCTATGCAACAGATGGCCAAGTGAGAGGAGAGACAAAGCTCACTTAATGGAAAATGAAGACCGATTTGATTCATCAAT
Organism: Atherinosoma microstoma; assembly: GCA_037177055.1. Classification (NCBI taxonomy): domain Eukaryota; kingdom Metazoa; phylum Chordata; class Actinopteri; order Atheriniformes; family Atherinidae; genus Atherinosoma; species Atherinosoma microstoma. The sequence goes on from JBBBVU010000025.1 coordinate 10,505,012, forward strand.
GCAACATAATCACAACAATGAGCTCTTCTTAAGGCATTTAACAGTGTATGGTTAAAGACTGTAGCTAATTGAGGAACTTATCTAACAGAGGCTGTACAGTACCATATCCCAATGTTATTCTCTAATTGTGTTTCTCACCACTTCCCTTAAAGTACTCTGTTCCCATTGCTTAGGAGATGCTTCAGTCACAACCAGATAGCTGATGTTGTGAAACCTATGATGCGATTACACTTCTCCAAACAAGCAGATGGTATCTTCCCTGCTGAAACAACCTTGGATAATTGAACATTAATTATCTAGATTATTTATTACATGCTTGTGTTTCCCCTCTCTGCATTCAACGCAAACATTTTGACAACATAGACGTTGAGAGACTTATAGCACCTCCACCAAACACTATAGGTCAGGGAGAGCGGAGGAAGGACTTGATGTAAGAGACGGGGAATTGTTTCAGAGATATGTGGTTAAAGAATTCATCCTAATGTTGTTGATGGGGACGAAACTGAAACCAAATGAGTGAAATTTAGGTCATCCAGGAATATGAAGGCTGGAGCCAGAAGAGAATTTTAGATGAGATGGATAGAATAAGATGCTTTATGTTTTTGGGTTGGTTCAATTCTAGCAGGATTACTTTACTAGTGTTGTCATCTACGCCCTCCCCTTCATCCCCTTCCCTCTTTCATTGGTCAGTAACTTGAGTTGTGTACATCTGCAGATCGGCTGGAGGCCACAGAACTGGGCCTTTTTTCTTCAGTCCAAGTAAGCCAGTGTTTTGGCGAACATTGTTGTGAATGTGAACAATGAGAGGCCGATGTGAAGCAGCTGATTTGCTCTCTCAACCCCCTCTCTCTCTGTCCCTCTTTCTCTGAACACCCCCCATGCCCCCACCTTCGTTTAATGAAAGGAGCCATTGTCTCTGGCCTGGATTGGAAAAGTCGCACAGTACTTTTCCTTTCTTGTCTTAAATACTTTGCCTACTTGAATGAAAACCAGTTTCTTAAAGTTGTATGTACAGTACAGTCAGAATTGATGACTCACTTGCGTGCTCCTGTACACATGAATTTGCCCCAAAATAACCCTAATTAACGTGTACACACACTTTCATAAAGCTGTTTTGAAATATAAACATGCATAATTTGTGTCCGTGTGACAGCTCCGGCGCGTGCAGAAATCTCAGATTCCAGGCCCTCTTAGCGCGCTGGCCACCCAGCAAAGCCCCACCTCTCTCTACCTCTGCTGCCCTCCTTCTCTATCACACTCACACCAGTTCTGACTGCTGACCATAGCTCTGTAGAGGCCCATCTCATTAGTCATCTCTCTGGATGCGACAGATCCGTGGAGCACATATCTTAACCTTGATGGGTTTGCAGGGTTTTTGAGGGGGGGGAGGGGGGGGGGACTACAGAAAGCTGAAGCCGTGGCTCGATTTCAGGAAAAAGCCAAGGCAGCTACCCTGCCGTCCCGTTCTTGTGGAAGTCTCCCAGGAACTGGTCGATTGCAGAGACGCATGGGCATGTGCAAGTTGGAGGACTGCACCTTCGACAGCTTTGAGCTGCTCTACAGTGGAGCTGTCGATAGGCTGAAAAGTAGTAAAAGTAGCCTCAACTTCAGTAAGTTTAACCTTCAATCTCAGGAATATGAGAAAAAGCTTTAAAGCATGTTGCAGACCGTAATATGGTAACTGTCTTTTTACATCTGTACGCATCTCTCTCGGTGAGATATGCTTTCGTAACCACAGATAGAAACAACTTTTTCTGGTCATGGAAACTCTGCAAACTGTTAACCCCAACATGTTTCTGTATTTGTATCTATTTATTTATTTCATATAGAAAGTGTGATCTGGTTGTGTCTCATCAAGCTAAGTTCATTTCTTATGTTCTGTGTTTAATTTCAGTCATATTTGAGTTGATAAACTCTCCATGGCATTTTTTTTTTTTTGTTCTCTTATGATACTTTAGCACCCTGAATTTCTCCCAATCATGATTTTTATTTTCGCCAAAGATTGGTTGAACCTGATTTCAGCAGATTCATCAGTTACAAAATCTATCAATTTCCTGGTAAAACCTTTTCTACTGCAGAACAACCAACCATATTCACTCACTTTGTCCTCGAAAACATCCTGCAGCTTCTCTTAGCTGACTAAAAGTGACATCTCTTGGCATGGCATTTAGTTCATTTCTTTTCTTTGTTACAGATAAGTGGTCACATTTTATCGCTGGCCTTTATAATGACCAAACAGACCCGGTCATATTGTAACTCAGGTCGAGGGCCTGAATATAAAAACAGCTGTCCAGTTTTGGAAGCAGAACAGACTTATTGACAGAGGTATTAATATAGTATCTGATGTAGAGCGGAACAGGGAAGTGATTGTACTGTATCTTTCTTTATCTGACACAGTTAGCATATTGTGTCATGCTGTGTTGTATCGTGCAGTAGCTGTCCTATTTCTAGCGTGGTGTTATGGGCTCATGGAATGAGGCATCTCTCTTTGTGGTGTTAGGAAGGATGGTGTCATTGTGGGTGAAAGGAAGCTAGAAGAGTGCCTTATTTTCAGCTCATCCTTGAAATGGCTTTTCTATATTTTTAAATCTTAGAAATAATGTGAAATTGGACTTATTAGAAAGGAGTCATCACTTCTTGTATAGTTTTAGTCTCATTCACACCCTTTCTTGTCAGAGTTCAGAGCTGTTTGTTTCACTTCCCCAACACTGTGGCCTATAACACGGTAAATGCACATTGTCTTGTCAGTTTCACTTTGAGGACTTTTGCTCTCTTTCTGCCACATGACCCTGACAGGAAATCTGAAACAGTTTGTAATCTTGAAATCCTCAAACAATGTCGATGCTCAGCTCTGGCATTCAGCATAAATACATTGCCTACACCAAGCCTTGTGCATTGCTGCTATTAGAAATTTATCTAACAGGTTTATGTTTGGTTGTGGAACTTCTGGCACGGTGCAGTCTTTCAAACGTTAAGCTGCTTAGCCCTCTGCAACCTTTGAGCGGCCTCTTGCTTGCACTCTAAAGGCCGTATCATTAGATACATTCTTGTATTAGCAGGTGGGGAGAGGCAACCTGACTGTAATAGTGCTGGAAGGTTAGAATTATCCTCAACTGAACTTACTAGCCACAAATGTCAGATCAGAAAATACCTGGCAGAAGCATTGCACACGATGTTGAAATCCAGCGTGCTTGCATGTCCTCTCTCAGGGTTGAAGCTGATGCTGTAGCTGCAGGAGGTTCAGACAATGAATGTTTTATCAGTATTGATGTGCAGGGATAAAGGACAAGCGTGATGTATGAGTTTGGGTGAGAAAGAGACAGCTAAAGTCTTGTAATATGAAACACCTACTGCATGTGTGATGAAATTATCTGCATGGCCTGCTTGCTTTCACCTCCATCTTCACTTTCAGGACTGTTGGCTTCTTAAAGCATGAAGATATTTCGTCCTGGTGATGCTGCTGATTCATACTCTTGTATTTATGTATCGGACTCAAAAGTTAAATCTTGTGTGATTATTTATGTCGGCACGTACATGAATTTAGGCACTGGGCTATGTGTGCCTCTGTACGTGTGCTTCTTTTGTAGGCCCCCCTCTTCCAATATTCATGTGCCCTCTTAGTCAGTGACAATAGGCTGCTGATGTGGCACCCCGGGCTTAGAAAGTCCAGATACCTGAAACCACTTGATGCCAAGAGTTGATTGACAAAGGGGAAGCACTGTGTGGAGGCAGGTGAAGGATAAAGATGAATGGAGTGATTAAATGGAAAATCTCTGTAGTTTTGTTAGTCTAACCAACATATCCTATAACTTTGATGTAAGTTGGAAATGAAAGCATGAGTTATCCATAAAGCATAAATAATCATTACGAAAATACAAAAACAAAGCTCATAATCTTCTTCTTTTATGTATTTCCAGAGGAGGAGCTGAGGAAGCTGCGGGAAGAAACCAATGTGGACTCCCTGCGGCAGGAGCTAGAGAGAGAGCGGAGCAAAAGGCTAGACCTGGAGCAGAAGATGAATGAGGTGCTCAAAACCAGGTAAGGCACAAAGTATGAGCACATGACGGGAATGACGGGGTGTGATGATCAAACGTGCAAGATGGGAAGGAATGACGAGGGGAAGAACAGGAAGTGGTGACGGTGCACTTTTCAGCTTTAGGAGAGTTTATCACCAGTCAAGTCAGATTGTGTGTGACGGCGCTCGTGCAGCTCATGGTTTCCATTTATAAATAGAAATATCAGCAGCTCGGTAGCAGGGACATTCCTCAAGGAGGTGCTTGTGCATGTCTGTGTTTTGAGGAAGATGGGAGGAGAGGGTATAAACAGGAATGAGTCATGCGCCACTCTGAGCTGCCAAGTGCACGCCGTGACACTGAAGCCATGCCGGTGTCAGCCAGGGTCCACATGTACGGCCGCACCAGTCCGTGTGTACGATCAGATGATAACACTCTGGCTGCCTGTGGGAAATTCCACTGGTGATCTCCAAGTGATTATCAGTACGGTAACATGGCCTCAGGAATGTCAGATGCTTCAGGGTTCAGCTGGAGTTTTTCAAAAACAGAAAATATTTGAATGAAACCTAAAGTGGAGTGACACTGTCAATGTTTGTCCACTGGAATGACCTTCTATAGCTCTCCTAATTAGTCTCTGGCTAAACATGCTCCTCTGGCTTGCCAAAAGTGACAGAGTTCCTTTTGAGGAAGATTAAATATGAGGTATTTTTTTATTAGTTGGCATCATTTGGCTTGTCTCTTTATGTCTGAACAGCTGATGGAAGTGTTCATGTTATTTGTTTTGCTCCTGATCAGTGTTTCCAAAATTGGAGTGACAGCTGAATCAAAACGTTGTTTGAAGTCGGAGGAAAAGACTTGCCCGTCTGTGATGTTGGCTTTCCTTTTTCACTTCTTGTTTTGGCATCAATGACTTTATCAAGCATCTGCTGTGAGATTCCTGACTTCACATGAGCAGATTGTGACTCCAATTGCTTCTAATCAATTCATCTGCATCCGTCTTTCTCCATCTCTTGTGACAAGTTGTTTATCCAGTGCAGAACTTCCTGAGTCTTCTGCTTGTGACCGTTAATCTCTGGTGTTACAGAAGTTAGACTAACACTTGATAAACTTTCCCCTCTCTCTCTGTGTCTCCTCTTCAGATTGGAGGACTCTCCGCCACAGCCTCCCCGAAAACAGCAGTCCCCCTCCAACAATGGAACAGGTAAGACACTGAGAGACGGGGTGGAAGTGGAGCGTGGGAGTCTGGGCGGAAGTGAGAGGAAATGAGCACAGAAAGTCTTTGACGTCTTATGAGAGGAGTGGTAAATCACGAGAAGTGTGTGTGTGTGTGTGTGTGTGTGTGTGTGCGTGTGTATTAGAAGCAAGACTGTTGTGTGTGTGCGGTGGAGTGAAGAGCTCAGAAGGAACAGAGTGGATCAGAAGTGTGTTATTTATGAGACATAAGGCAGTGTGCGTGACAGCTGAAATGTAATTAGAGAGGTTTTCTGGGTGGGCAGTTAGTGGGATGCAGAGCAACAGTTTGTAAATGAAACCTGCACAATGAAGGTTATTTTCTTTTATTATTCCGAATATGCAACAGCAGCGTGTGTTTATGATCGACCTGAGACAGGAATGGGAAGCGTATTAGTGCAACAGTCGTAAAGTGGAATTTCTGATGTATGCGTTGTCTCTTTTTGGATTGAATGATAGTTTTTCTTCTTTTTTTTTAGTCAGAGTTTGACTTACAATGACCTAGTGTTGTGTCGTGTGTGTGTGTGGGGCTAAAAAAAAGAGTGAGACGGAGGCTAATTTGAGAAAATGGGTTATGATTGTAGATCACTTCATGTAGGGCAGACATGTCTCAGCTCTCACCAGCTTTGAGTTTAGGCAATTTGTGTACATATGTATTGATCTTCATGGATTTTCAACCGTTTACACCATTTTCACTTATTTTCAGAGCAATCTGCTGTAATTTTGTTTAAGCCTGTGAACCGTTCAAGCCCGAAAAGGGTACTTTAACTCAAGGGATAAACCAGTGTTGTGTCTACACGTGATAGACAACTTAGCAAAGAACCAATTTCTAACAGTATTTTTTAGCAATTTTTTTCAGCAGACTTTCATGTAAAGGAGCAGTTCAACAGATATAAAGTAATATTAACAGATATAAGGTTATTTTAACTAATCTTAAACTATCTTAACTATCTAAAGCAGATGAGCGAAGTCTGAAAGTGATATCCGTAGGAAACGGGAAAGAATCGAGCAAAGACCTTACACAGGACCTGAGAGATGTACTGTTTAATGAAAGCTCATTAGAAATGGTCTCCATGGATGGCTGGCTGTCCAGAAGCCTTTCTGTAGGAAGGTAAATGGGGAGAAAAGACTGAGGTCTGCCAAATGACACAAGAACTGGACTGAAATTCAGTGGTCTTGTGGAGTGATGAATCCACCCCCAAAACCTGGACCTTAAGGTTATTGTGAAGCAGTGGGGGAACAAAAGCCAGCAACATTCAAAGAAGAGCTTTGAAAAGTCCTTCAAGAAGCCAGGAGAACTATTCCTGAAGACTTCTTAAAGAAGTTAAGTTTGTCTTCCCATTTTCCTGGTCATATATGGAGTAGTGACCATGGACTCAGGTTGTTGCACACTACTAAAAAGCAACAGAAAGAGTGCACAATGTGAGAAGATGTGTTCTACCACTAGGAGTTTATTCTCGAGGCCCTGTGGTTCAGACCAATCAGCTTTTTTAACTGGCAACTGTGACTACTGGGATTTAGTTGCTGTAGAGGTCGACAATGTCAGCTCCTAAAGAGGTTGGTATGGATGCTGCTGAAGGGCAAAGAACCGATTGGCTGAAGCTAGCCTGTAATGGATGGACGGGTCAGCCAAACACCTGCCGAGGGTTTTCTGAACGTGCTCGTCCTTTTCCACGTACTGTCCAGTGACAATTTACCAGATGGTTCTTTGTAAGAAACCATCTGGCATGTCCGGTTCTTGTTGCTGCTCAGTTAATTAGTATGCACTTAGGGGTTACATCACAGCAGCTGAAGGTTCTAGTCTTTTCTCAGGAGCGCTTCAGCATTAACGAGGGACTGTTTGGTAAGCACCGCCCCTCTTCAGCTGCTGTTGGAGAAACCTTTTGTTCTGTCATAGCAAACGTGAAGTTAACAGTAACGACAGGTTGGCTTTAAAAGGTTGATTTTTATTTAAATATTAAAGTTAGCCGTCCTGGTAAATCGTCTGTAAGTTATCATCCCTTATCATTTATGACTGGATCACCATCAAAAACCGCATGCCTGCCTTTGTGTGTAGAGAAAAGTGATACGAAAAATATTTGTCTCTTTGAACTCAGTTTGACTTGGTTACCACATTTCTTTACTATTTTGTACATAAACCACTTCACAGTGGTTCAGGCCAGGCGTGTCCCATCTGGTTATAATTCTTTATGTATGGCTGAATACCCATCATTGTTTGTGCAAGGAGTTGAAAAAATATGTTCCTGGAGAGACGAAAAATAAGCTAACTTGATCTGTCCACTCCGTTTAGCAGAAAAACAGCAGAAAGAGGTGTGGAGTTCCCGGCTGCAGAAGTGGCTGTACGAGCGATTCGGGGTTTACATCGAAGACTTCCGCTTCCAGCCAGAGGAAAGCACTGTGGAGGCTGAGGAACCGCTAAGTGCTAAAAGGTGGGTGAGGTGCACCCTGGAACGGAATATGTGCTCTGCTATCGATGCTACTGTTCAGGGTGATGATGGGATGATGTTGCTGTAGATTCCGTTAAAAAGAGATGGTAAATGAATTTCTTTTATTTGAAGAATAGTCCTGTTTTCCACCATGAAAAGTGCCTTGATGAGTAGAATCATTATATTGTTGTCGTATGTGAGACAAATGCAACAAATTTGCTCACAAATGGTTTAGATATTGTATTAGCTGTGAGCTGATGTCTTCAGAACAGCTTGTAATTTCTAGAGGGCAAAGTTGTGGTTGGAAGCGTTCTTTCTTTCTCTTACCACCTCTGTAAAGGAGGGAGGATGAGTCATGCCGGACTGATGAAGGCCACATTTCTCATTTTTCTCTGACAAGTAGCTCCATTTCTTATTTATCTAATTTTTCCTTGAGCTGGTTGTGTTTTCTAACCTTCATTTTTTATGTTTTCCTTCCAGGCTGACAGAAAACATGAGGCGACTCAGTGAGTATTCAAACATTAACAAATGGAAAACTTCAAAAGAAGCGGGGGCTGTTACAAAGTGATGTTGGGTTATTTTTTACAAGATGCTGCACTCTGGCTTTTAACATATAGACATTTAACCTTTTTTTGGAATGTGCTCAAAGACCTAAACTTCCTTCTTTTATAAGGAAACATTACATAAGTTTTACACATATAATACCACAACAGTAGTGAAGTTATGTAACAGAATTCAGTGATTCACAAATCGCATTAAACAAAATGTTATTTACAGCAGGACATAATTAACATATCAAATGTTAAAAAATAATTAATTTAATAATGCTTTTAACAACAATCTTTATCTACCTGGGAGCTGAGGAGACTATCTGAGAAGCCCTTTTGGAGGATGTTGCCCTGTTATTCTTTGACATCTAGCTGCTTTACAGTCCTGGGTCTTGTCATAATTTTAGTTTAGCTGCCAAATCTTTCCAGTTAGTGAAAGGTCTGAACTGCAGGCAGACCAGTTCAGCACCTGAATCTTGTACTATGCAGCCATGCTGCTCTAAAAGATAAAAGATGCAGTTTAGGGAGGGCAAGTTGGTTTAAAGAACACGTCATGTACTATGCAGCTCAAAGTGTTCTACATAATTGAAATATGTAAAGTACGTGATAATAGTTTAGGCTGCTCTTGCTGACATTTGCAAGGCTTTTCCTAAGAAAAGTGTCATCTGAATGGGAGCATATGTTGCTTTAAATTCTGTCCATGCCTTTCACCACTGATGTCTTTTCAAATATGCAAATTAACGGTTCCACAAGCATTAAGCCAGACAGAGATGCAACTGAGCGCTTAAAACGAGCTGGATGGTCCATCTCTGGAGAAGACCATAGCATTCCTGGTTTATATTCACATACAGCTTCCTCTTCACATGATGGGGCTTTAACCTGCATTTGTGGTAAGCATGAACTATGATCACAAACCATTTCTCAGTGTTTCTGAGCCCAGGCACTGACTTCCATGACAGAACTGTCTGTCTTTAATGCAGTGCCACTTTAGGGACTGAAGATCATGGGCATGCAGTACAAATCTTTCCACCCTCGGCATGAAATATATGTTGGTTTATGAGATTTACAGGTGTACATGTTACATTATTTACCAGCTTATTCTGCATAAATGAATTGAAACTCTAATTGATATTTGATATAAACTGCATTGAAAACATCCCTCTTATCATCTTATTTCAGAACGAGGAGCCAGGCCTGTCACCAACTTCTTAAGGAACCTCTCCGCCTTATCTAATTGGCACTCTGTCTACACCTCAGCTATTGCCTTCATTGTGAGTGTACACCTTTTCTCTATTTTAATTTCTAACAAACTTCTACATGTCAGTGTAAAATATGTTATTACTTTATGGTGCATACATCTATTGAGGTTTAACATTCAACTGGGGGGGGGGGGGGAAAGGGTCTAATTGAGTCTCTTTGGGTTTTCAGTCTTGGTGCATAACCAGGAAATGAAATGAATGGCAGTGATTTTTAAGTGCTTCATAATGATCGGTTGCAGAGTCTGTCAAAGACGGTAGAGCTCTGAATAGATCTGTATTAATCTTCACATGGAGTACTTATGCAAGATCATCTTCAGCACATTAATTTGAGAGCATGTGCTGCCAAGACCACCTCAGTATGTCGAGAAGATCCTGGACTCTTTGAACTGATGCTTGTTAAATGGAGCTGGATCCATTTTCTGCAAAGGAATCAAAAGGAAAACAACTCTTGATCAATCCATCAATATAATGAATTTACTTTCTGACATCAGGTTTATTGATTATAGGAATGCATTATAAAACAATATCCCACCTATTGACCATGTTCCAAATGGAACAGTACTTCAATTGTGAAGCTTAAATGAGTAGCAGATTGACAGAAGTGAACAACCAGATTTATGAACACATCCGGAGGGTGTAGAAAATGGATGGATGAAAATAGGTGAAGAAGTTTTATCTGGAATTGTGATGTTCTAAAGAAGGTTAAATAGCTGGAGATGGGGAGTTTTTTTTTTGTTTTTTTTTACCAGACAGCTCGTCGTCATTTTGTTGTTCATCACTGCTGTAGCTTTGTGCAGACTAGGGGAGGTGATCTGGGTGTAGGTGTTTAAACAGTTCTTTTGGTCTCTGTAGGTTTGTGGGGACTGTGGGTGATTAAAGTGGAAATGACTTATTCATTTGTGAAGATGGTGTGACAGTGTGACCTGGAGGTGCTGTTTTCTCTCTGATGGCTAGGTGGGCGTAAAGGCATGATGATGATTGCCCATCTTCCTACTTTCTTTATCCTCGATCATCTGACAAACACTTTTGGGGATGACTTCATGTTATTGACTTGCAGCTGACCTTTTCAATAACACGTATTTACACGTATAAATGTTGAAGCAGAATGAAACGATTCAGTGAGAACATTTTATGTGAAGGATTTATTAAAGAAGATAAATCTTATAAGTCTCAAACATCACTGTTCTTTCTTAACATGCTAATTCTTGGCCAGCTTATTCAAACCCATAGTGTGAATAACCATACTTATGCTGTAAGTGCAAATAAAACCCACAGCTTCCTGCAGCTTGATTTCCTGATATTCTTTGATGGCACAAAATTTCAAAATCAGAAGCCCCTCTGCTCGTTCTCCCAATTTCTGTCACCTCTATTGTTACTAGTCTTTGCAATCTATCAGATAATATCACTTAAACTGCTTTTACTCTAACTTTAGTTTTATCATTTATTTAGTACTGTGTAAACAATTCGACAGTGCCATCTGGTGGTGATATTAGTTAACTGCAAGACATTTTGAATTATTCAGACATACTATCTGGACACATGAAGGATCAGGTCTGAGATAAATATTACAAATCCATTCAATTTTGTAATATTTAACTTCGTCTATTTCTTTCGCTCCTGTTGCAGTGATCCAAAGTGTTCTTTAAACAATATTATTGAAGTTAGAAATTGACTTTATTTGCAAAACAAATAGTCTTCCACAGACATGGAAAATGCTCAAAGCAACAAGTTCAATATAAAAAAAAACAAGTTCTTTAGAGCAGAAGATGTTGTATTTGTGTCTCCACGGTCAAAAACTGAATTCAAAGACAGACTCTAGATTAGTCACAATTGTTGTTTTTCTAAGGAGGAACAGATCAGACCAACACCAGGCACTATAACATTTTAATATTTTATGCATTTCTACCAGTTACTTTAAAACAGTGGGATTTAGGTTCAGGATGCCCTGAATCATCATTCCTTGTTGTCGCTGCTGTCTTAAATTCTACTAGAAATTAATATTTTCATACACTAAATGCTCATTTGTTAAATTGTAGTAAGGATTCAAACAGCAATTCAGTTAATGTCACACACTCTGGGAATTCATTGGTCTAACGTTGGAAATGCATTCAAGATCTGCTGTGCCACTTATTTTATTAATACTGAACAAATATTAAAACATGATGATGACCATGCATTTCTCCATGTTTCTTTATCACTGGCCCACCTAAAACAGCTATTTTCATCCTTACAGACCTTTTTAGAATATCTAAATGTGACAAGGTGCTTGTTTTATGTGGCTTTAATATTTCTGTATGTTGCCCCTCTTCTTCCCAAACCTCTGATTTCTTGGAGACGGTTTTAATCTCACTCAGTCTGCGAAAGAAGCTACACACTATAAAGATCACACTTGAGACATAGTGCTCTCATCTGATTTCCTCCTAACCTTTTCTAAAGCTCCTGGATAGACCCGTCTCCAACCATCCAGTTGTTTTCTTTCAAAACCCTCCTCACCAGTCTCTTTCTCATGCCCTCAAGAATCAGATGTCATTCATTGTATCAGAAAGCAGTTGAGCATTTAAGATCAGCTCATAAAGCTTTTTCCTTTGCAGGCATCAAAATGTGCAACTACTTGAAATGCAACCATTATTATGTTATCGTTGAAACGTATGTTTGGAACATCTGAAGGAAACACGGACATTTACAACATGAATACATCAGATGCATAGTCAGAACCTCCGACGGCAACTAATCATTAAGGACCTGAAGCAGCATCTATATGTATTTATCTTCGTGCAGGCCTGGCTACTCTGCAGCCGAGGACAAGCACTGTAAAGCAACAGTGTATGTTGTGTCACACGGTGCTTGTATATAGAGTACATGTCTACACTATGCAGCGAATGTGATTGTTTACACCGTTTATGCTGCACTGTTTTCTTTTGAATCTAGATTTACATGAATGCTGCTTGGCATGGCTGGGCCATTCCCATGTTCTTCTTCCTGGCTATCCTGCGCTTGTCCTTAAATTACCTCATCGCAAGGTAAAAATATTTCTCTTTTATTACTTTTCATTAAAAACAGCAGCCAGTCTGGCAGGATTTACAATATATTTACAGCAATGTTCAGATGTTCTGCTGGTAAAGGGACTCCTGCGATCTTCAGCCACACAGGAAACGCTGCAGCTCAGCCAGCACATTGCTCATATTTATGGTCATCTTTATTGTTGCAGAGGTACACTACATGGTGACTAACAAGATAAACTGTTTAATTTGGATCTTTCTCCTTTTTTGCCAGAGGTTGGAGGATTCAGTGGAGCATTGTGCCTGAAGTCTCTGAGCCAATGGTAAGATAAGTTCGCTCTTTGTTTTACAGTGTCTGAAGGTCCAGATGTGAGGAGTTTTCCTCACAGCTTTTTATCATTTTCTGCAGGAGCCTCCAAAGGAAGACTTGACTGTATCTGAAAAGTTCCAGCTTGTACTTGATGTTGCACAGAAAGCGCAGGTACCAGATGAATTCATGATATGGATCGTATTAGTTTATCAAAAAACCGCAAGTGCTGCCAGTTCATGAGATGCTTCGATTCTCCTTTCAGAACCTTTTTGGGAAGATGTCAGATGTTTTAGAGAAGATCAAAAAGTGAGTTTTTAAACATTTCTTTACACTCAAGATCACTCGTGTGTAAGAATTTAAACCTCGACTTATATTCTCTTTGTGTGTATTTCTCTGTCAGCCTGTTCATGTGGGTGCAGCCCGAGAGCACCCGGAAACTTTACATCTGCTTGTGGGTGGCTTTCATTTTTTCCTGCGTCCTGCCATACAAACTAATGGGCTTCATGATCGGTGAGAGACTCGCACAAAGCTTCTTTATTCGTCTGACCTCCTGTACATGTTGCTTTAGGACCATGATTGAATGCAAATACTTGTACTCAATCCAGTGCACACAAACAAACGCATCTCATACTGAACTTGTGCAACCATCCCCCCTCTGCCTGTGAGGGGCTGCTGCGAGCCGTTGTTTCGTTATATAATGTTAGCCCGGGTACAATTTTTTCTGCAAGGAAAAACTAGTGGCTATTTTTGGTTTAGATTTCTCTTTTATGATGCTTAGTGTGAATAACTGTTAACACAGTATCTGTGGAAGAAGTTGGAGGAACATTGGACCAATCAGAGTTGAGATTTGCCAAGTGACAAGTATAAAATAGATAAATGTTGAAATTGTTATTAATTAATATAGAAAAATGAGTATTAATTATTTACTGGCAGACAGTTTTTGTTTATAACTTCTTCTTCTAAAGCTGATTTTCTCCTCCTTTTTTATTTCTGCATTTTTTTTTCCATCTGGCAGGTGTGTATGCAGGGATCAAGTTCTTCATCATAGACTTCATGTTTAAGAGTTGTCCAAAGCTTCGGGACAAGTACGACACGCCCTTCATCGTGTGGAACAGTCTTCCCACCGACCCCCAGCTCAAGGAGAGGACCAATGCCACCGTCTCACGGCGGGTAAGAGGACTTTTTGTTTCCTGCTATTCCTTTTCAAAGCTTCTTCCTTTTCATCACTAAGTCTTGAATTCAGTTTGTACATATAGGCTTTGTAGTTTCATAACAAGATGTTTAAGACTGCAGCACAAAGTCATTCAGATTATTATATGTGATTAAAGTGGAAAACATTTAATTAGTTAAAAGCTGCGCACAGGAAAGCACAAGCTATGAATCCACAATACAAATCTGTAGAATGATTTAACTGCAAATGCTAAGCGGCTCCAGCAGCTATTGTTACTGTAGTAATCAGTAGACATATCTCAAATACTTCAACACATGTTTCCCATCCCTACAGCTGGGTGTAGGCTACAATAGCACTGTTATATTTCAGAAGGAAATTAGATAAATACAATGTATTATTGACCAAAAGGAAATAGGCGAGGACGCAGTTCTGTGTGCACGAGTTTTCTCCTCGTGACACGTTTATGTGCTCTGTTTTCCCTGAACAGGCTTGTTTTTTAACATGTGCATATTTTTGGGTTAATTAAACGCCATAGAGGCGTTGTAGTGGAGGTCAGGTTCAGCCTCTCATGCTGAGTCCATTGAAGTGTCTCCCACTCTGTGGAGCAGCAAACAGGGAAAAAAAAAGATAAATAAAGCATCAAACTATCGTCCCTCTCAATAATACATCACAAGTCCACCGCTCACTGTTTGTTCTCACTGTGTGGATGCGGTGTGTGTCTCTGGCATACATGGGTGTGTGAGCATGTGTGTTCCTGCTGTGGCCTCAGTCACAGGTGTACTTTGTCCTTTCTGTCTCTCAGCTCTCCTGCATTGAGAAGGTAGGACCTCTGGTTCCTCCTCTGTGCCTGGGTGTGCAGCAAGCTCACCTCAAACTGTGTGTGTGTGATGTATGGCACATTTTAAAGACCGGCCATCAGTGTTTTGTGAATGGAGCAGATCAAAATGTCAACAAATAGTCGGCAAATTCTGCTTTTTTTTAAGTTTATATCCTCTTGTTTAGCCTGCACCGCTGACATTTTTGATCCATTGACATAGATGCTCTGTGAGAAGTATATGTCTGTTCTCTGATTAGTTCGTTTAAAACTAGCTCCTTAAGACCTTCCCATTTCCCTTTACACGTAGATATTCCCCCCTGCTGTTAGTTTTTAGTCGATTTTTTTCCTTTTCATTGTTCTTGAATGTCAAAAGAGCTGCAAAATAAAGGGATGTGAATCAGAGTCCGTTTTCATTGAGATAATCTGTGTTTTCATACAAACTAACAAGTGCTGTTCTGCTTTGTCTACCTCTGGAACTGTAATGGATGCTGAGTGAATGATGGCCTCACTCTCAGCTTTGCACGCTACACCTGAGCCTGATGCAGCAAAGCACATTAAGCAATGATAAAATGAGGGGCTCTTAGAGGCTGTAGATGTGTCAGGATTGATGTGGATTCTTGCAGTAATTTGAACTGTTTCTCTCTTTTTGTCCTCCTTTTCTTTTCTTTTGCATGATTTCACTCTTCTTCCTTTTTTTCCCCTTCACACTATAATTATCTTTCCCCCCCCTCTTTTTCATCTATGTCTGCTCTCCTTTTATCCTGTTTTTTTTGTTTTTGTTTTTTTGTTTTTTTGTTTTTGCGTTTCTTTTCCCTGTGTTTCTCTTCCCCCACCTCTCGTCTGCCCCCAGGTTCAGCCAGTGGTGTCACGGAGCAGCCTGGCCACCGTGCCGTGTGGTGTGAGCAGAGAGGAGGAGAGCGGTCGCTCTCACAGCACAAAGAAGGGAGCCTTCCATGAGATCTTCAACCTGTCGGAGTCGGAGCGCCCTCTAGCGGGTGAGTGGACAGCTTTATCAAAAAAAAGGAAAAAGACTCCCATTAGTTTAGAAGCATGTTAAAAGTCTAAATGCTCTCTGTGCTGCGTGTTTTTAAGTGTGTGAAAACGGCTGGAGGTGCTGCCTGATAAACAGGGACCGGAAGATGCCCACAGACTACATCAGGAACGGAGTGCTTTACGTCACAGAGAAGTAAGTGGAGCATCGATCTCTCAGGGGAGGGTCTTTGATCATCAGACAGCTGGAGAGAGGACGAAGTTCCTCTTAAAGTTGGAGCCGACAGCAGAACCTGTATCTGTGTCAGTCAGTCAGCAGAGCATCAGGCAGGACGGGCCTCCTCCTGAGAGTATCTGATCTTAAAATGTCTTCAACTCTTTGGACATCTGACTGACAAGAACTAAATTCAGCTTGCGTTCTGCTTTGCCAGCCTGTTTGTTTGATCAGGACCCCATTTACTCAGATTTCCTTCTCTCCTGTCAGTTACCTGTGTTTCGAGAGCTCCAGCTCCAGATCCGGCTCCTCCAAGAAGAATAAAGTGATCAAGCTGGTGGACATCACAGACATCCAAAAGGTAACTTCTTCTTAAAACACTTCAAGACTGTTTCAACAATAAATGAATTGTTGTTAAATAATAACATGCAGGCGATCTAATAATATCTGATTTCCTCTTCCTCAGTACAAAGTTTTATCGGTACTGCCAGGAAGCGGGATGGGAATCTCTATTGCTACTCCTTCCACGCAGAAGGTACAGATTAATGAACACGCGGGCCAAGTTTTGTACTCTTGATTCATAAACACAGTTTTGAATAGCAGATACTACACATGTATGGAGAAAATCAGCATAGCAACCACTGGAAGATTTGAAAAGTATATTTCTGATGGCTGCCACAGATTTAAAAAAATCTCAACACTTTTTTTTTTTTGTATTTCAACCTCTCTAATAATATATTGGCTGTAATTTCTCTTTTTCAATATTAAACCACATACACACGGATTATGAACAATTTAACACTGCACAAGTCACAAAATGACCTGCTGCTGTTTTCCAGGTTTAATGACATTTATTAATGATTTCAGGGATTTTATCGGCTGTGATGAAAATGACGGTGATAAAGTAAACAGCTTTACTAACGGCATTACTTTTTTTTAGTAACAAGTAATCTAACTAATTACTCTTTCCACGCAGTTACCATTACTGTCAATATAATGCGATGTGGTACGACATGTTTCAGTTTCTTCCTGTTGCCTTCCTCAGAAGGGTCACATGATGTTGTGTGTCCCTGTTGATGGTCCTCTACCTTATCACACACCTGGGATGCATCCACCAAAGGATGCCATCAGCAAGGGGTGTAGTCATCCTCTGCAGTTTGGCAAACCTAAGAAAGAACAGCCTATAAGACACTTCCCAGCAACATCATGTGACCCTTCTGAGGAAGGCTACAGGAAGTAGCTGAAACATGTCAAC
>JBBBVU010000025.1:10522504-10544656 GCA_037177055.1 Atherinosoma microstoma
CAGGTTAAAAAATCCCAGGCTCCAAAGTCCACTCTGATTTATTAATCTAGCAGTACTGAAAATTCTTGCTAAATCCAAGGTCTCTTTGCTTATTACTGATCATGATGTTAGCTCCTCTGTACCAACATGAAAAGGGTTTGACAGCTCTCGTTGAACTAACCGACACGCAGCGCAGAGGAAAATACGTTTGAAGAATAAGTTGGGATCACTTCAAACTGTGCATGAATACAAGTTATTGGAGTCGTAGCCACTTTCCAGATACCTGGAAGATGATCCAAACTGTCACCTGAAAGGTCAAATGGTGCAACTTCTTTCTGGAGAAAGGTTCCCCATCAGATAAAGATAACCAGGGGTTTGTGATGGAAGCATTAGGCTGTGGGGCTGTTCAGCTCCCAGTAGAACTGGTATATTAGCCAAAATGGATGGAATAATGGATGGAAAGAGGAGGATTCATCACTGCTGTATTATTTTAGCCTATAAGCATAATTTTAACTCCTGGTTTTGAATTCAGAAAACCTTTGGTGTTGCATTGTTTTGCCCGCAGATATAACAGGTATATTTAGGCAAATTGTACTCATCATATTTTTCTAAGTACTACCTTCTAAGTCTGTGTGTCTCCTGCAGCCACTGGTGTTTGGTGCCATGATCCACAGAGACGAAGCTTTCGAGACCATCTTCACTCAGTATATGAAGATCATGACCACCTCCAAGCCGCTGGCCAGTGCAGAGCTCTAGACTACCTGCTTCCCAGCTACACACCTCCACCATGGGGCTAAATATGGAGGCGAAGCTCCTCCCTGAGTTTTACCCGAACTGGAAGATCCCTTTCAAACCTCTGCGTGCGCGAGCCGCCTCCTCTTCATGCGATGGGCGTCGACTTCCACTGTGACGGTTGTCGCCCGGCTTCAGTTGGTGGACGCCGTGTTGAGGCGGCGTTAACGGAGGAGTGAGGATCGGAGGGGTTTTTATCAATCACACAGAGGGTCGACGAGGGGCTGGTTCTCCTCTCCCACCTCACAGACCAACTGACTCGCTGGCTTACTTGTTTCTGTGTTTGCATGTGTGAACGTGCGTGTGTGTGTGGGTGTGCATTATTGGTGTCAAGTTGCTCCGTTTTTCATCCTCCATCGGTAGGGTGGCGTCTCCTGTGGTAGGAGGACTCAACAAATCTCTCAGCCTGGATGTAAAATGATTATCTAGCAGATAAAAATGGTTCTCTAAACTGCCAGACACATAGGAACAAATATATTTTTAAGCTTTATAACTCACTGCAAAAAAAAAAAAAGAAAAAAACCCCCAAGCACTTCTGTTGAATCATAGTAAACTGGTGCCTCTTGGCAAAGCCCAACAAAAACTGTCGGGGTGTTAATGTCTGAGCGGTTCTTTTTTTTTTAGTTTTGAGTTAAATTTTTTCCAAGTGTGTGCTGTGAAGATGTCAGATCACCACTTGACTGACATGGAGCCTTTTTTGTTAGTTTACATCGCTGCTGTGTGATTTTTTTTTTTTAATTTTTTTTTTTTAATTTTATTTTCATTTTTAGAAAAAAAAAAAAATGTTCTCCAGCAGCATCCGTAGTCGTCACTGTTACGCTAATGAAAAGCAAATGTTGAGCATCTGCTTGTGTGTTTGTAAGTGCGCATTTGTGACATGTAGTAAAAAATGTTTGCCTTTTTTGTTTTCTTTGAAATTCAGTCTTCATGACAAACAGCCTTTTTTTTTTCAGATGCATAGCTGAGCTGCTGATTACGTCCAAGACGAGAGCACAACGCTGACGGCTGTTTAGATGAGCAGCACAGTTAGAGGGCACAGAATCCGTGTTTAAAACTCCACTTTGTAAAGGCATAAGCCGTCTTTCTTTCTTTCTTAGTTTTTACTCCGCACTTTATCAGAACTGGACATCTGGCATTTTTAGTTTTCACTCTTTAAACGGTCGAACCTTCAACGATCTGGAAGCTGTCACTTAAGTTTTAATTCTTCCGTTCTCAGTGCTGCACAAATACGGCTTAGCTCGCTGTATTTCTACCACATCCTCATAAGACTTCAAATTGAAGATTTAGACATTTGAGTATCAGTTTTTAAGAGTTAGAAAAATACATCCAAACCTGCTCATTTTAGACCACAGCAGATTCTCTCGATTGGGTGATTTCTCTTGCGTAAGAGCTCACGTGTTCATCCTTGTTAGAGGTTATATAAGCATCATATTTAATCAGGATTGATGTTTGTAACTCCATTTTTTAAAGCCCAGAAATGAGGATTATGTGCTACTGGGGCTTACCTAATTAATCCCCCCCCCCATTTTATCTGTAAAGCCACAGCGTGTTCTCTTCCAAAACATCTGTTTTTTGGGGGGGGGTTTCTAAGCGGTAGAATTTTGTGTATATGGATAAATGTCAAGACTGAACAGAACATTTCGCTTAAGTTTAAGATGATGTTCACGAGAGTGAAGCTGGTCTTCGCTCTTGTATGAAGGCTCCACACGTAGACGTTTTAATGCCAAACTACATCAGACACTTTACTGTGTTTTTGGGAGATGAATGCAATCCAGGAGCGGAGGTTTCTCTTCACATTTTGTTTGTGTGAGAGACCGTAGAGTAGCTCCTCTACATTTCTAGCAGCACAAGATTTGATTTCATTGTAAATCTTCCAAAAAAAAAAAAGGGGGAGACCTTGACATTTCCTTTGAGTCTTGTCGTTTTTTCTTCTCACTTACAGATTGCTTCAGTCTGCTTTTAACAGTCTGTATTGTGTATCCTCGAGAAAATTCTGAGGATTGTTTGCTTACTGCCCTTCAGAACTGCCCTCACACTCCGAAATGTCAAGGCTTCTCTTAAATACAACTCCTCTTGTCGTCATCGTCCATCTGAATCAACTGGACTGGATATGAAGCTGGCAGAGATGCAGCGGACCAGTTCAAACATTCAGATTAGTTTTACTTTAATCCAATTGAATTATTTCCTTTTTTGACCCCCCATTTACATGATTTAGCCTGTTTTCAGCTGCCTTCCCAATCATGGATTTTTTTTTATTTTTAATTTGGGAATAAATGGATCCATGACCGGGGACACCTGTCGGATACGGGTCCGGGTGAAGTCTGCCTCACTGTGTGTTCTGATGGCTCGCTGAGTCTCAATGCTTTTACCTGAAGCCTTTTTATGTAATCTGTAAACTCCGAGGAACGGCTCAACCAGCCCGAACTCGGGTAAAGCACAGAATGTATCACCTTTTAAATGCTTAACATTATTTTCATTTGCCAAAACGTACATTTTCTGTCTGCCATGTTCTGCCTAAGCTCATGTTTACAGAAGGTTTTAAAGAGAAAAAAAAAAGAACAAAAAAAAAGTTACTGTATGTTTTGTTTTAAATCCACCCAGTTTGAGTTCCTGACTCTGGAGGGATGAAGACTGGACTGCTGTGTTGAATTAATGTCTCTGCTCTCAATGGCTGTACACCACTTACATGACTCTCTGCTCACCAATAGGATTAAACTATTCTTAGTGACAACAGCAGTATTTTAAGCATAGGAAAGCGTAAACGGTCATAACCAGCATTGCAGTGCTTGGTTACACGTTTCTGTTAAGAGCAGAGACGGCCACGTTTAATAAAACATCACTGTTTTTGACAAACCTGTCCATGTGGAGAGAAGCAGTTGGACTGCGGCCGATTTCAAATCTTTACACTCAGTTTAGTTCAAAGACTTGCTGTCATAGTCTAAGTAGTTAAAGATTTTTCTAAGCTGAGCTCAATATATGTGGACATGAACCACAACCCCCGGCCAAAAAAGTATGGAATCGCCTCCCTTAAAGGATGTTCATCTTACTAAATCACAGATCTGACACTGTTAATTGGTAACTGAACATTCTGGCTTTATTAAAGGTGCCTAAAAGTGAATAAATGAATGAATAAAAAACACGTTTTTTTTTTATCAAGTAGAGGGAAAACAAATATTGAATCATCTTGTGATTCGCATTTGTAAAACATATACAAGTCTGAATATATTCAAATGAGTGTGCATTTTAAACGGTGATCGCAGATTTCAACGAGCTTTCACCTGGATGATTGAACAAGAGATTTATCTGTTGAAAAAATGGAAAGGCAATGGAAACTCCTTTTAAGAGGGAATTTCAACTTAGTTGCATCTAAAATTTAAAGCGAGGACAAAAAAAATAGGAAGACTGCGATGATTAAATGAAACGTATAAAAATGACTGAAGAAACATTGAGTCATTGATGATGATTCTGGGGTCGATGTCAGGTAAAGGACCTGAGATGACAGTCAATACCTCTACACTAAAGGCACAGGTGTGCTTTGTAAATTGTGGATGTTTTTCTCATCCCAGTGATGAAAGTTGGCTTGATGAGGAATCTTTCTGATGATCCAAAGAGCATCCAAATGTTTGTTAAAAGACATATAAACTAAAAGATGCTGTCAGCAAACAGTGTGGATCTCTGAAATCAAATTTATAGTGGAAGTTGAGAAAAATGGTCAGAGGTGAGACAAAGTATTTTGTTTTTTCTTCACAGACACAAAACAGAACATCCTTTAAGATTGGTGATTCCTGTTTTTCTGTTTGGGCATTGATAACGGCTCAGTAGGCACATGTTTAATTACAGTAACTTGTAGTGAACACCAGATTCTTCTCATCCAACTGGGCCAGAAAGCAAATAAATGTCCATATTCTTGAAAATAACAGAGGATTTCCCAGTGGCAGGTACTTTGTCAAAAACAGTAATGTCTCAGTTTTGTTAAACGTGCAGCTCCTCTGTCAGTGTTAATGAAATGTTTTCCAACAGCATTTTAGCATCTGACTCATGCACTCTGATTACACACAATGTAACACACAATGTTCCTGGGCTCCTGTCTCATTTTGGACAAAGTAATTGTTTCAAAGCTGCAAAACGGCTTCAATCTGACACGTGTCTGGAATTAAATACAAAGAGAGCATTTAGAAAATGAGGTCAGTTCACTGTAAATGAAAGTGTTAGTAGGGGACACGGCAGTCATTACAGAGTGTAATTTGTCAGTAATAGCAGCTACAATGGCCTCATGTTTTTCTTTTCTTTTTCTTTAGTTTTCACAGAGGAATTTGTATACAAATTATTTAAATGTACACTGAAAAAAAAAAGAGCCTACTGAGTTTTTAAAAGACAGGTCTATTGTAAAAGATAATGTGATGTACATTTTTTAATTTAATTAAATGAATTGAAGTTAATATCGTGTCTGTCTTCTTTTTTTTTTTTTACACGTTTCGTCGTTTATGTATCTAAAGTGCAGTACAGCTCAGCAGCCACTAGAGGTCAGTGTGGGACTTTGTCTCAGTACAAATTACAAGGGATGGTGGTCTCGTTTTGCTTCCTCTTTCCACAGGGAAGTTGGAGGTTTCTCCCTTGTAAATATTTATTTTTCTAATGTGTGTGTGTGTGTGTGTGTGTGTGTGTGTGTAGAAATGCAAAATTGCATGTGTTACACTACATCCCCGACATATCTCTTCAGTTCTGTGGTGAGTGGGTGAACAAGAAATTCATGAGGGAGAGGAAGGAATGTTTGAACTTTTTCTTGCCCATGTTGTGACCTCAGCAGTTGATACCTTTCAGAAAGGGATTTTCTTCCTCTCATTAGATTGAGGGCATTGATATGGGAAAAAAATGTTTTTTGGTAAATGGTGGGCTTTGGTTGTGTGGAAATTGACCAAATAAAATGGAATATACTGACATAGCTGCATAAACATGCACACTATGCAATACAGATTACATTTTTTAAAAAGTTCCAAGTGGACGGATGCAGAAGCATTCATCCATCGCCTCTAAAACAGACAAACCCCTACCTGGTGTGAACCCTTAAAACAGTTTCCTCTATTTACTGATTTAAGCAACCCTTTGCAAAAGTTTTACAACCACTACAGTTTGGTTGAAACTGCACCCATTCAATTTCCTTTTCATGTAGGGGATGTTTGACCTCTGTCCCACACTCGGAGTGAAGTCCATACACTGGCTTTAATCTGAATCCTGATTTCTTGCACAGGTGAAAGGTTTGACTGCAGTGAAAAACCTTGAAAACATTTTTCTGTAGGCCCAAACCACACAGAGTCAAAGTTTAAATCAAGATAAAAGAAAACAACTTTATAATGCATGTAATATCAAAAAGAAAAGAGTGAAATATGGTTATGAATATTTAAGCAGACAACTTGAAACAAAGATTACAGGAAAAGTTAAATCCATTCAGTAAATCCTGAGTGAGTCTGTGTGTGTATTTTCAATCAACATTTATGCATGCGCCAACTCAAGAGTTAGGACTTTTTAACACATGTTCGCTGACACATAAAATAGATTTTATTTCAGTTTAAACCCGACAGATATGCAAGAGTTCAACAAAAACAAAGAAAAATGAAAAAAAAAACTAACATTCATCTTCTAATGAATGAAAGTCAATCGTTTAATCATTTAACTCTTACAGAGTAAAAGTTACTAAAAGCTCAAACGTGTGACCTCCTGCCTCTGAACCCAAACTGAGACTCCCAAAGTTTCCTTTAGCAAATCTATTTCGAGACTATACACAAGAGGCAATGTCACAAACTTTCATGCAGTTAAAAGGCAGTTTGAAGTGACACACTGCAAATGGCACCTCGGTGTCGCTCCTGTCTGCCCTGCTGCTTTGTTTGATGGATTCAGAATATTTTTAGCCTGTCCAACAGAGATGTTACTAAATGTGACACCATTTACCATTTCCATGCATGATAAACGGCAACTCGGTTTGACAGCTTGGCTCAGTCTCCTTGTCCACGTTAGTGTTATGAATGTGCATGTGTGTGTTGGATGTAGCTCACACTGAGGCCCAGAAAATCATCTTGGGTGTAGTCTAACTTTAACAGTGCCCTTCTACTGGTGACACAGTGTGAACTGCTCTGCAGGGATTGAGGTGTAAATGTTTATGAACTCCTCTCCCGCATCTCTGTCAACTTCAAAGTTTCTTTTTCATCTGTGTCCGTTCCGTTACCTTAAAGATCAATACCTAAATGATACAGACCGGTTGCCCCAACATCCTACATCATGAAAGCTCTTGAGAGACTGTTGCTGGATCAGCTCAGAAAGCAAGTTAACACTTTGCAGGACCTATTACAATTTTGTAAAAGCCACTTTCATCCTCACAAATCAGGCAGAATAATGAGGATCATGTTTTTAACACATTTTGACCTGCACTGTTATGTGAGACGCTCCAAATGATTAAGGTGGATCTTTCCACAGCCACCTGAATTTATGTGTCTGTTACAGAGCATAGTTTGTGAGACTGAAAGTCAGAGATGGTGGTCGGCAGCACAGGAGCACCACAACGGATTTCACTCTGAAGACATACTCTGATGACTCTGCAGATTTAGGGCGTATCAGTGATGGACAAGAAGCTGACTACAGAGAACTGGTCAGTCAATCTGTGAGATGGTGCAGATACAATCACCTCATCTTCCACATGAACAAAACAGAGGGTTAATAGTGAATTTTTCGAGCTACGGGAGTAAGTCATGCAATATTTCCACATTGGGAGAAATTGAAAATTGTAGTGAAGCACAATAAATGCTGTAAGTGCAACACAGGCACCATCTACAAAAAGGAACAAAGAAGACTCTACAAGTTGAGGAAGCTGAGCTCCAACAATGTCTGCACCAAGATGTTGCACATCTTCTATAAGTCTGTTGTAGAAAGTACAATCAGCTCTGCAGCCATCTGCTTGGGCAGCAGCATCACAACCAGAAGAAGCTGAACAAACTAATCAAGAAGTCTGGCTCTGTGCTGAGGATAACTGGAGCTGTTTGTCCGGAAAAGAATTCTGCACAAGCTGCTGAATATAATGGACAATTCTTCACATCCTCTACACAACACAGTGACAAGACAATAGCAGTTTCAGCTAAGAGGCCTCTTCAACTACAGGACAGACATAAACAGGAGATCATTCCTGCCAGCAGCCATCACCCTCTGGAACAGGAACAGAAATAACTCATCTAAACTTTTGATTACAAGGAACAGTTGTGTTTTGATAATAAAACTTTATCTGAGTCCCAACTTAGTAGAACTGGACAGGTCTCTTGCTACTGCTGTGTTTATGTCTTAAACATGTTAAGGGCAAGTGAAGCTTCTTAATATAAAAAGAAAATCAATGAATAAATAATCCAAATTTATTAGAACATTTGTAACTTTTAATTCCACACTTTCTTTTTTTTTTTACATGAATACAAACA
This sequence comes from Atherinosoma microstoma, assembly GCA_037177055.1. NCBI lineage: Eukaryota > Metazoa > Chordata > Actinopteri > Atheriniformes > Atherinidae > Atherinosoma > Atherinosoma microstoma. The sequence goes on from JBBBVU010000025.1 coordinate 10,530,730, forward strand.
TTCAAGGCCGGTGTGCATGTTTGTGTGTGTGTGTGTATCTGTGGACAGTTGCTGGTTGAGGTGACCTCTGTGTGTGTGTGTGTGTGTGTGTTGTGGGCAGGCATTTGGCTGCCTGACCATCAGTCATTAGTTAAATGTTGAAGTGATGCTTCCCCTAAAGGATAGCAGGCTTCTCTGGCTATAACTCACATCTCTAATAGCTGTCAGGATAATGACTCACACACACACACATACACTTGTAAAGTCTCTTCGTTAGCATGATACATCTGCATGTTTAATGACTGCACCCTTCATGAATGTTGATAGACAAAATAAACTGCATTTACCACCTAACCTTTATCCTTCACTTTCACTTAACTTAAACCCACCTGTTAAAGGTGATATGGGTTATAGTGAGATCAGAGTTCACAGTTTGGTAATATTCAAATGGAGCGACTGTACAAGGAGCAGCTGCAGCAATGTTCTATTTTAAGGTCTGGGGTCTGACTTCCCAACAGTGAACCTTTTCTTTATTACAGAAAAGCCTCCGGATCTGACAATTCCAACCACGCTGAGACGGAGCTACTATTTCTGTCAGCAGGGCCGCACTGTCAGCTAATTCACAAAACATGCCACACACTGTTTTTACAACAGCCAAATGAGATTTTCCCCCAGAACAGCAGGCAAAGACACACCAGCCACAGAAAAACTATAAAAGCCCCTGACTGCTGATAACGGCTGATGGGAGCACAACTAGGTAATTAGACACTAGTCAACCATTTCAACATAATCAGGATTAGTTGGATGTAAAAGAAATGAAATCACAGAAGTGAATTAAATAAAGAAAATGATTCATTTGGACTAATTGTTGATTATAATGTCACGTTGAAGGATTAAATCTCATCATGATATGAAAAGTTTGGAAAAGGTTTCGGATATCAAGTTAAAGCAACATAAAAAAAAATAGAAAACACATAGCCATGTTATAAAAAACGTGTCAAAATACTGCAGAGAAGATGCCATATTATGTATTTAGAGCCCAGATCTGCATGGTGGTGATTGACAGTTAAGGTCCTTCCCTCTGCCAGCCAATGGTCATTTTTACTGAGTAATACACACTTTCATCTTATAATTAAGGGAAAAAAAGATCAAATAAGCTAGGCACACATCATTTTTCTTTTTTCACTGTAGCTCACTGCTCCAGAGCTCCAAATTTCCATACATGTGTGATCAGCGTGGGATTATGTCTGAAATACAAACTATGGCTCTAGTGCGGGGATCGCCAACTCTGATCCTCGAGGGCCTGATTCAAATGAAATGGTTCTCCAACAGCTTGACAAGCCTGTTAGTGACACATTAAAATAAATCATCAGGTGTGTGCTGGAGCCTGAGGTGGGGATCCCTGCTGTAGTGTTCAGCAACATAAGGAGATTTGGGTTTGAAACTGCAGCATTGGCTAAAGCTATTAGCAGTTTTTGTGTATTTATTTGGAATATATGCATTTAATTACAGCAGCAACAAAAATGCACTGATAATACAAAGGATGGTACTATGCATGCATTTTGTATGTTACATAGCTTCCTATCATCATTAAATTTGTGCAGTTATGAGTGTGCAGTTTGTCTTGTTCCTTGTATTATTTTGTTGAGTAGTTTGTTTATTTACATCCTGTTCTAGTGTTCTAGGGTTTTAGTTTGAGATTGCTAAATCTGTTCCATGTTTTGTTTTCCCCCCCAGTACATGTTGTACAGCAGGGGTGCCCAAGTCCGGTCCTCGAAAACTACTATCCTGCAACTTTTAGATGCATCCCTTCTCCAACACACCTGAATCAAATGGCTGAATTACCTCATCCACATGTCATTCAGCTCTGCAGAGGTAACGAGCCCTTCGTTTGATTCAGGTGAGTTGGAGAAAGGACGCATCTAGAAGTTGCAGGATGGTAGCTCTTTAGGATAGGACTTTATATACACTCTGAGAAATCCACCAAAAATAAAAAATGTATGTGGATCAAGTCATGGAGGCGTCGTAAGTTTAAGTCTGGACTTTTTACACTACTGAAGAAGTTGGAGGTGAGACAATAAATACTTTTAGGTAATGGTTCATGAGCTGTTGACTAGTAAAGCAGAAGGACCGTTTTATGTATTCGCTATATTCATTTTTGCAGTGTTTCCTGAAGAGGGTGATGGGATTTTAGTGGACTGATTGGGCGAGCAGTTGTGATAACTTTAGAAGTATTAACTGTGCTGGGGGTCTGGAAGGCTTTCTTTGGTTGGATCTCTCCTCACATTGAACTTCTGAGTACTTGACATAGATCATTGTTTTCTTCAAGTATTGACTGGCGTAATTGTTTAAGGGTTCTGACATTTGAGGCAAAAACTTCCTGCCGGTGATGAACCCACCAGATTAATTTCAATAAATTTCTGATACTGCCATTTCCTAAAAAGGGGCTGTTGTGGAAAGAGAATAGCCTCACAGAGAACTCCAAAATGAGATGAGAGTACCACAACTCAAGCTACCACCATTGGTAATGGCACCATATTGGCCAACAATCTTTCAACAATGTCATGCCTGCTGTATGTGAGCACAGTGATGCAGTGCTGAGTGTCTTCTTTTTTGGTGTGAGTTGACAAAGAAGAACAATAACAGGCTAACAAGAACATCTTTATTTTGATCTATAATTTATAGTCTGATAAATACCCCCTCCCTTGACCACTTCTGTCTTTTGTAGGACTTTAAAATTAGAAACACTAACATTAGCCTTCCATTGCTGAATACATGTGACAAAACTTTCTAAAAATATGAAGTAAATATATCATGTGACAGCGGAACATGCCATCCATTATTTATGTATGCTGTTTAAATTAGGTGGAGCCATAATAAACGAGAGGCACTTGAGCTGGTTAATGCGCCACCGTATCTCTGTGATATATTGAACATGAGTAGTACTGTTAATGAGGTCATTATTTAAGCTAATTCGCATTCATTAGCAAATAACTCTGTGTCAGCATACGTCTTCACATAATGGCCAGTATTAATGGGGGTTCTGCATCTCAACTTATTAAAGTGTTATAGTAGTTTTTTCCCCCTAATTAATATCTACATTTATCCACTGAGGTGTTTCGGAGTCTAATCAGATCATTTATTCTTCTGAAGACGAAGCTTTATCATTGTCTATTATTAAGCAGAATTAACATGAATGCAAACAGAAAAATGTGGTTGAAACTGTATGGAATGATGCAAGAATGTAGCATCACTTTCACCGTAAAAATCCCCTTGTTTGCATTTTATGTTTGCAGCCTCCCATTGGTTGTTTTTAGATTTTGAACCAGTCTAAACATACTTTTTTGTTGCTTTTATTGTATCGAGGTTTCCTTCTCATCTCTGTCCTCTTTGCCTGGACCAGTGGGGTACTAAAAGTCACTCGGGTCTGCAGACTTATTCACATTCATGCGTTGCTCCGTTTGTTTGGGGTTGGAGGGAGTTTTGACGTGCAGGAGTGCCAGCTTGGTTCAGGGGAACATTTGACATGCCGCTGCCAATTAGGTCCAAATCCTTCCCTGAGGACTTGTGCACGCTCTCGCACACAAACACACACAACCTTCCCCGAGGCCTCCAGCTGTTTGCTGTATAATGAAGACTGTGAAAGTCGAGGATGGAGAATCTGTTTGTTGGGCTGTTACCTTCGTTTCTGGATGTAGTTGCAGTGCAGCTGTTGTAAATCTGTCTAGGATCAAATAAGAAAGCTCATGTCGATTTTTACTTGAGCAAAAACCTAATATTTAAGTTGTGCTGGAGTTTTGCATCTCTTTTATTTGAGGTGTATTTTATTTGCTCTTTTTTTAGTTATGCTACAGTGTCCAGACCCAATAAGTGTTATCATATTCTGGGAAGCAAGGAAGGTCAGTGTTGGTTCCCTTTTACTCCCCTCGGATTGGAACTTTGGTTCTTGTCGGTCTTGCTATCTGGCCCCAGGTGGTTTCATGACTCCAGGTGGTCTTGTTTTGCTTACATGCTGTCTGAAACCATGGTAACCATGGGGTGAATTTGGATGGCATAAATGATAGCTTTTCCATCTCTCCTGAGCCCTCCCCTCGCTGTAGAGCCTCAATGGTGCCGAGATGCTTTGTCATGAAGTCCCTGCCTGAATAAACGCACAAAAAAAACAAACAAGTGCTGGAGCTTTATCTTTGCCCAAGAGTGCAATTTCCACAACAGAGGGGGATGTGTCTCACTCAAAAGCAAAACAGTGTGTATATTTTATCAAGACATGGCATGAAAATAATCTGCACTATAAATAATGTGCTGCACTTTAAGCCAGTATTTTCTAGTAGGTAGGATAAATGTGTAAAATGCATGATAAAACTATCATGATGTCTGTTTAATGTTTGTATGCCTTGAAGGAGGCGTGGGATGATTTTTCTAACAAAAAAGCTGATTTTATGTTTTTGTAAGAATAGTCAATAACTCATTTTAACTTCATTTAATCCCTGTATCATGTTGTTTTCACAGACCGGATGAAATAACCAGGGACCGTATTCTAGATGGATTGAATATATTCTAATTGGTTGTTGTATTTGTTGACAAAGCCTGAAAAACTCCAACCTTAAGATTTTACATTTTTCTCCTGGGTGTATCAAATGCTTTCAAAGGCTTTTTTTTGGAATACTTTCAAATCATCGGATGCTATTTCAGCCTGTGCATCACTACAAAAAAAGGTTTTAAACTACTGACCCCAACTAACCAACACTCCCCAGAGCTGCTTTTTCCATTTTTAACTCACTATACAGTTTAAATGAGTTTGACCTGGCTGAACCTGCTGCACCCCACTGAGAAGCCTGTATATGAATATTTTAACAGAAGTTTGCTTATTGCAGAATGAGCTGTGTTTCCCATGGCTTGGAGCCACACGCATGAAGGCGCTCTTGCATGAGGCCAAGTGAGAATACACACACATGCACTCACACAAACATGCATAGAGATTGTTCTGCTTCTCCTGCAGGTACACATGCCTGCATACACACACACAAGTCCTTAAACAACCTGACTTGTACATATGCCACACGCACTTTAATTTGATGGCTTTGGATGCTAATTAGCTGCTGTGGTGTTTACCCGACATGCATGGTGGGTGTCGCATGGGGGCAATGCTCCCTGCTTTTAATGATGTTTATTTGGCACCCGTCTGAGTGAATGAGGGATGTGTGTGCGTGCTGATGACTGACTGGCAGATGTTTACGATAAGGGAGGAAATAGAAATCTAGCAGGTAACTCCTGCACACAGCTGACAATGTCACGACCCAACATTTGAATGAAGGAGCATGACTGGCCCTTTGTGTCTGCGCTGTTTGAGTCTATGCACAGCTTGTTCTAATTGTAAATCTCTTGTCTTTCTGACTGCTGAAGAATGGATTTCTCTTTGAACCGTGGCAGGTTTGTCAGGTCATCCAAAGCAGGGCTTCAGCTCGCATTAATGTTTCTTTTGACTGAGCAATGAAACCGAAAACAAACCCTGAAGATAATTAACGGCACCGTGAATAAAAGTTGTGTTTCATGTACTGAAGGAGGTCGGCTGGAGGATGAACTGTCCTAATAACCAGTATGCTCTTGACAATGACGGGACCTTTTTTATATTGAACGTTACAGCTTAAAGGATTTATCCAATCCATTTTGCAGATGAGAAGTCCCTGGGTTTTAAAGTTAATTGCAGTTTTTGAAGGAAAAACATACCCTTTTTTTTTTTTTTTTCTTCTTAAATTTGCTAATTAAGTTTGCCATTTAATTATACCAGGAAAATGGCTAACAGTGGGCAGATGTCCCTTTTGCTCTTAGATCTTCATGGATTCATCAGTTTGAGATGAGATGCTTTGTAATATTGTCCTTTCTCATGCTTGAACAGGCCATTAATAGATAATAAACTGATTTTGAAGTGATGGATATAGTCTGCAAAAATAGTCAATGTGGCATTAAGAGGAGTCGATGTTTAAGTAATCAGGCTTTAACAGTGGCACCAAGTCAGTGCCTTGCAAATGCAAATCTGCATGATATAACATGTCGCTGGGGGCGGTTTCAGAGATACTGTATGCTCAACAGTCTGACAAGTGAGGCGCTCTTGGTTGTGTTGGCGTGTACTTGTTTTGTGAGGTTGGACAATCAATGTTTTCTCATTCACTAAAATGATCCATCTGCATTCGTTCACCATTATATTTATTCTAATCAGCCTTTATGGATGCACATTTTTACTGAAGCTGGGTACATGGTTTCTGCCTCAATGAATGGATTGGGATGTAAAAGTGGTCCCATTCATACTACTGTCAAATAGGACCAATGCTTGGGTATCTAGTATACAGTAGCCTACATTGTTAAAGCGTATGTAGCTGCAGCCTCCTGCAATGGCTCCTTTCAAATAAAAAATCCATGTTATTCTTCTGCTCCTCTTATCCCTGTCTGTGAGTGGAGATTGATCCGCTGCATGTGTAGTCGGTGCTCTCAGTCCACCGTTACAAATATTCAGTCTGTAGAAACGGTGAAACCAGTAGGTGCTTGCTGAATACTAGAGATGAAGAGATTTTTGTTGTACTGACCACATGCACAAACGCAGAAACTGGGAATCACCTTTAACTTATAAAAAAGAATCCCTTGTGTTGACTGCACTTTCCCTCCAGGTCTAGAGCTATTTAGTGTGTTTTAGACTTCTTGTTTTAATATTACAGCCTGCAAATCTATTAAGGATTTTTTTCCCCCTCAGCATTTAAAGATCAGGGGCCTCATTTATGAAGCCGTAGCATGTACAAAAATCGGCATACGCCAATTATAGTCAACTTTTGGGATTTATAAAAACCAAACTTGGCGGGAGAATGTTCCTACCTCCACGCAAGCTCTGACCCTGCCTTGCTTACATAATCTGGAGAAACGGGAAACCAACAGCAGAAGAATAAAAGCAAAGAAGTGATGTGAAATGTGAGATTTAATCGTCCACGTCACATGTTATAGCCTATATAGAAGTTATTTGCAAAAACGAATAAAGAAGCATAAGTTAATGATACCTCTGGCAGTGCATCTGCTCACACACTTGCAAAAAACAAAATAACATGTTCTGTCATTGTAACACAAAAGGAAAATTGGCCGTTATAAAAATCCATTTACAGATAAATAAGGCGGCCAGCAGGCTGCCATAATGTGCCAGACTAATGAAGAATGAATTATAATTAAATGATTAATTTTAATGAAATTATGGTTCCTGTGCAGAAGTAGCTATACTTGTCAGTAATCGGGATATCTCTCCACCTGTAGCTGTTCCGAAAATTAAGTGATGGTTGGATATAAAAAGGCAACTCAATGCGCAAAGACGCACAATGACTTGTCTGGAACTGCTGGAGGATGTGGCGCATTTTCGGAGACCAGTAAGACTTAATGGCAAAATAGTGTCAGGTTAAGTTTGCTGTCAGACTTGAACCTGCGTCTGCAAGATTGGAGGCCATGTTTTCACTGCTGTCCTACAGAACTAGCACAACAGCACTCTGCGTTTACACTTCATCACTGTGATTTTTTTTTTTTTTTCCTTTTCGGTAGAGGCTTTCTCTATTGTCCATCATGAAACTAGTCTGAGTTTTTAATGAAACTCATCCATGAGACGGTTACCATTGAATTGAGGAATGGCACCCAGATCCATGGCACCATCACAGGTGTTGATATGAGCATGAACGCCCACCTGAAGGCAGTGAAAATGACCCTGAAAAACAGGGAGCCCTCTCAGCTGGAGTCGCTGAGTATCCGTGGAAATAATATTCGCTACTTCATCCTGCCTGACAGTCTCCCACTAGACACCTTACTGCTTGATATTGAACCAGAAATCAAGTCCAAGAAGAGAGAAGCAGTTCCTGGACTGGGACAAGGCAGAGGACGGGGACGAGGGCGAGGTGGACCAAGCAGATTGTTCATTTTTTATGCTACCCCACTGTTTTAGGATTTTTCTATTTTTTTTTCATGTCTCTTTTCCTAAAAGGAAACAAGTTCTTTTTCAACATGCTTTTAGATACTTTGTTTTTCCTTATTTTGTACGTTAAATTCCTTAAGAGGTAATCTTGGTTCTGGGCAATTGGTTCAATCATTGGTTGTCTTTGTTTTCTGTACAATGTTGAAATAGTGTCTTTGCACAAAAAAAGTAAAAAGAACACACCAGCAATTTCCTACCAGAATTGGTCAAGTTTTTTGGGTTTTTTTAAAGGGGAGAGTGATGTACTTAGTCTGAAGGGAGTTTGTTTACTCAAACGGTTGGATTAAACACCATGAGATATTGGTCATGGATGTGCATTGATGACTGAAGTGGTGCTGACAGCCTTTGCCACCTGCTGCCACTCCTCTGCCTTTTGGTGACGTCCATGCCGCCACCAAACAAACATTTTTACATTTAGCAACTTGTTCCCTCAGGATCTCAATCTCTCGTTCTGAAAAAATCAGCACCCCCCCCCTCCCTCCTGAGCCATCATGGAAATGATGTGATGAATATTTATCATGGGCGGCCACCTGACCTTCACCACATGGGCTGGGCAAGGCGCTCCCTTAAGTGCGCTGACTTTAGAGTTGATTCTGATTTTATAAAGGGAAACAGGCGTGGGACGTACGTGCGCACTCTTATAAATCTGGAAATGGCATGTCCTGTTTTCCTACGTACGCCACCAGTCATCTTTCCTACGCTATGTTTTATAAATGAGGCCCCAGACTTGTACAAGGTGTACTCTACCTCTTGCTTGATAGTAGCCAGGACAGCCTCCAACCCCCCCCCCAGTTCAACCTGTGAGGAGTGTTTATAGCATGCAAACTTAATTGGCAATGTAGATGTGGAATCTTAGGAATTGTCTCTTAGAGAGGAGACCGATTTGGCCAAAAAGGCTTTTAGAGCGAAGAGGCCAAAAAGTTAATTTCAAAATGCTACAAATGCAATATACTGAAAGAGGTAACCATGCATCATTGATGAAAGTATTTCATTATGTAACTATTTAATTATTGTGCTGGAGTTTTCATCATTTATGTTTTACTTGACTTTTAGTAAATCTCTTATGCTTTTTTTTGGCCCTTTTTTCCCATTGAATCCAATGGGAAAATGTGTCCAAACTTTTGACTGGTAGTGTATATAAAATAAGGAAATGACATCTGATTTACGGGATGGCTAATTGATTGCTACAACATCCTAAGAAAAACGCATGGGTAAGTATTTTTCTGCAGGAGAATCATCGCACCGGTTTCCTCCTCATGAGCAAATTCAGCATCTTTGCTTGTATTGGCCTGTTTGGACTCAGGAAGCCAGACGATTGTGATAAAAGAACACCTGTGCCTGGTATTTGGTTTCTCATTTCTCTGTAGATTAGCTGGGATTTATGATCATTTTTATATTCTCTGTGGGAACTGCTGTCTTACAACTACTTATGAAGCTGATTTTATCAATTAATTTATTGCACTTTTTTTTATTGAATGGAACCAAAGTTATGGTTTTCTTGGATTTTAGGACTTTTAAGTCTCTTGTTTCAAAATAAATTTGTGCTGCTTTCATTTTTTTAAAATTTTATTTTCTTTATCAAATTTCCCATAAACAAATGTGGTTTGAAACCAAAACTAGAGAACCCCCCTCCCCCCAAAAAACAAAAAAAACTTTTACTATACCAATTTTAGGGATGCTCACAAGAAAAGAAAACTGAGCAGCAGGCATTGAATCAAAATGACAAATGAAGCCCCCCCCACCCGCCAGTATGACCTTGTATTTGATGTCTCAGTCAAACCACATCTTTGTAGACTGTTTGCAATCTTTGCAGTACATTTACATCATTTGAAGTTAGACTCCATCCCATATTATCTTTGGTTTTCTTAATTGCCACCAACCAGAGGCTCTTCATGCCCTGCTTCACTTGATCTTCACCTGATCTTCTCCCATGCATCTAATTTTCTCTCCTTCGTCCTGACACTCATCTACTTCCCAAGCTTTTTGCTGTCTTATTTTAATTACACGAAGTCTTTTGAGTGGGAGGGTTGTGGTGCATTAGAGAGCTGGAGGGAGGTAATCATATTGTGGTTATTCATGTCATATCCAAAGGAAGCAAGATGGAAGGTGGAGGTAATTGAGTCTAGAGCAAAAACATGAACCTCTTCTGTTGCCGGAGGTTATGAGCAGAAGTAATGTGGAGTTTTTGTAAATGTTTGTAAGTCTGTCAATCCATGTGCTTCTGAGTTGTGAGCGGGATTTGAGAGAATAACATATCGCATATCTTAAACTATATATCTTAACACTATTGAATATCCATGACTGCTTCTTTTCATTCAACAATGCCAATTTGCCCCAACCCCCATCCTCTCCAAATCGTCCACCACATGTTTGGAAGCATGGTCTTTCGGGCAGGTATCGCAGCGTGGGCTGCACAGCTTGATTCGCAGAACAAAGCTGTTTAATAGAGACCTTACTTTCCAAAAGAATTGGCTATTTTCTCTATGGACCCATATCAGTAGGTGCAGATGTGAAATGTTTGGTAAAATGCCAACTGAGGAAAAAAAAAAACTTTTGCAAAGATGCTAAAGCACAATGATGCTTACACACTCCCACATTTTTACCCAATGTGATGTTGCTAATGGCTTCTATTTGTACACAATATGTGATGTGTGTGGGGGTTTGAAAGGTGCAAACTATAGTTGATTTTGTGGGAGTAATTCTGAATCGGAACGGTTGTGGAAGCAACAAATGGATATTTATGTCACTCAGTGAAGAAATGCACAAAGTACTGTTACACTTCTAGCTTGCTCTTAGTACCCATGATGTAGGCACTGAAATCCGTTCATTTGCCTAATGCCAACACACAATAGAGATTTTGAAATGGTTTCATGTTCAGTCTCACTCCCTTTTAGTGGCTCCCCACAAAGCCAACACTGTACTGGACCTCATTCACAAAAAAAGTGCAACATGGCATAAAAATCCAAAGATTTTGGTATCCACTGATCCAAGATCCCTGGGTCATTAGGGAAGCTTAAAAGGTTAGACACTCGCGATCAAAAATGCAATTTGTTGAAGACATTTCAGCAAGGAAAAACAAGGTTGCATGTTCTGAAAGCAGTGGTAGGTCACTTGTAGCTGTGTTGGATACTATCCATGCTCTAACTGGGCACCCCGCCTGGAGAATTTAACACAACGAAATTCAGGATGATGGATAATTCAAGTTCTTTTTGCCTAAGAATACTAAAACATACATATTCCTATTATAGCTCCAGCAGATAAGTCAGAAAACATGGGCCCTTTAACAGACAACAGTCCTTGTTGATTAATGACCCACAAAACACCATTTAGTTTAGGTATACCTGAACAACTGTCTTCAGAAATAAACATTTTGATTTATAAAAGCTCACAGTGGCCTGCCAGTGCAAAGCCACTAACTAGAAATTTCAGCTAGTCCATTAAAAGTTATTGCTGATGCCTCAGACACCACAGTGAGAACAAGAGGAGATATGACAGATGAATAGTGCACAGGGATAAATTGAAATTATCTTTTTAATTTCTCAGGCCAAACTTTCTTACCAGAGACACTATATTGGGAATTGTACCAGCAGGGTTTGGGCTACCATGTCCTCCTTTTTAAAAGGTGGGGTCACTACAAATCAACACTAATTTGGTGATTAATCTGTAATAAAACAATAAAACAGATTGAAGTGCTTTCTTCTAGAATTAGAATGCCCTCATCCATGGGCAACAGGGACTGACCGACTGCTTGGAGACAGTTATGTCGGTTATATTCCATGGCCTTCACTGGGAGATTTTTGGAGTTTCCTTTTTTGACGGTGATATAAACCACTGTTATCAAGACAAAGAATGAAAGGAGATCTTTAGGAAGAAGTGTGATCCATCCCTCTATAGAGCTCCAGAGAATGGTAGGATTAATGTCAAGACACCAGCTAAACTGTTGTTGAGGCACATGGTTGCCCAACAAAAAAACACTTGTCAGTCCAAAAATGGCCATATTCTTCTTGTTCAAGGTGGATTTCATGAGAGCTCCATTTTCCTCTCAATGTCCACCGCAGTTTTCTTTGTTGTTTCAGTTTAGCACGACAACTTTTACTGAATTATTACCATGACCATCCACCGCTTGTGACACTATGCAGCCTTGTTGGTGTAATTGGTGTAAAACCAGTTATTGGAAAGGTTTTTGATTTCATAATTATTTTTTCATGTCTTTCAAAAGATCATTTCAATCTGCTTTGGAGGTAAATAGAAACCCAGATACCCAGATTTAGTTGTCTTCTCAGTGTCCTGAGAGCTTTTGGAAGTATTCAGACCTCTTTGTGATAGTGAAACAGGTATTGATCATTTTCAATATGGCATTTTGAAATAACCTGAGGATCTTTTGTCCTTAAGCTTCCAAAGTTTGGACAAAATAACCTTTAAGACTTTTTCAGCGGCATTGCTTTGCTTCCCGAGCCGATGCTGAAAGAATCCATTGCTTTAATTTGGACATCCCTCCAATGATGCATAACCACACATCTATTTGATGTCTGTGCATGCGGTGCGCTAATGAACAGTTCTGAGTGTGTGCCTCCAGTCATTTTTACATGTCCTTTCTGCTCTGTGTACTTACTAGGCCTGCCGCAAGTCTCTATGGACACAAACTTTAAAATGAGCATCTCATTTCCCCCAAACATGGAAGCAGTGGATTAGTATCTCAACAGCTTTCTTCTCTATTATGAACCCCCCCCTTTTTTTTTTTTTTTTAATGAAGTGCCACAACCCTGAACCAACCATCCATCCATTTTCTATACTGTTTATTCCCCTTCAGGGTCGAGGGGAAGCTGTAGCCTATCCCTGCACTTAACAGGCGAGAAGCCGGATACATCCTGGACAGGTCGCCAGTCTCCTGAACTATCCATTTTTTCAAATTTGATACTTCACATCCTCAGTCTTGGCCATTCTTCTCTGTCTGCTCTCTGGCTCTATGCTGAAGGCTCCCTTTCTCCAGGGGCTCTGCAGCCCTGAAAAGACTCGACTGAATGACTCACTCAGACACAGGTTTAGAATCGGTTCCGCTTCTTACCTTTTGGGTCTTATTCACTAATTTCTTTCCATCTTTATCAACAGAGTTCATTCAGTACAATACTCCAAGTTTTTTCCCATCTTTCTTTTGTTTCTTGACTAAGAGGAAACTTTCACCATAATAGTGACTGAAATGTCTCAAATTAGAATAATGATTTATTGATAAAACCGCAGCAGCCAGCACCTTTTTTAAAGCAGACTTTTTACTCTTTTGTGTCTCTTGCAAAGCCTTAGTCAGGGGTTAGGTGGACTGGGCGCTTGGCTATTTTCACATCTCTCAGCAGCTCTGCACAACACACCGCACTGATGATGGTGATAAATGATCTAATCCAGTAAAGACCAACATTTCACTGCTTCCTCTTGGCAGCAGATGAGATGATCAACTTGTTTATGTCTGTATTGTGATTTAGTGGAGAGTGAGACCGGCTTATGTTTGTCAGTACAGCTGTGTTAGGCTGTAAGAATTACTTCCACCAATGTGAATATATCAGAAAATCCCTGCTAGTGTCTGGGTGTTGGACTGTTTCCTCACTTTAGCAGTCTATCGTTGTTATTTCTCTGTCTCTTTGTCTTTTTAATGAGCAAAATCATTCTCCTCACCTACAATCACTTTCCTTTCTCATATGATCTCAAAATCATTGTGCAGGATGAAAAGCTGTGTTTTTAGGATCTAAAATGGGTATATTTGTAACTAAAGCTTCATCATCATGACCTCTTTCTTCCACTTGATGGCAGTCTTGGAACACATGATGGTTTTGTGGTCTTTTTTTTTTTTTTTTTTTTTTTTTTTTTTTTTTTCGTCCCCCCCCACAAAATTCCCTGCCATCCCCCCCCCGCAAACCCACCCCCCCAAAAAAAAAAAAACCGACGCCTCCTTCCCACGAGAAAAAA
>JBBBVU010000025.1:10552612-10563004 GCA_037177055.1 Atherinosoma microstoma
GTGTGTGTGTGTTTGTGTGTGTGTGTGTGTGTGTGTGTGTGTGTGTGTGTGTGTGTGTGTGTGTGTGTGTGTGTCTGCATAATGCAGCAAGCCATGTAGAATACATTTTATTTAAGAAAGGATGACGATGCATGGACATAAATGTCACACAGGGGGGAAAAAAGAACAGTGCATAGTTTTCTTTCAAAACTTTTTTGAATGGGGGGGAGGAGAAGAGCCCAGTATAGGCCTATGTGTTTTTAAAATACTGTTTACATGGACATTAAAAGATAGAATTTTGTCAATCTAATATACACCATCAAGTGCTGCATGTGTGCACAAAGCCCTGATCAAGGATTTGCTGTATTTTCAAAATATCAGAAATATTGAAAATTCATTGAGGTTCACAAACTTCAAAGCTCCACTGTCAATTAATTTAATGCAGAGTGTACTATGCAAAAGTCTTCCTCATCCCTCATTTTTCAGTATTTTGCTTCCAAGGTGCCAGACTTTGTTGTAAACATTTTTGAAAGTGGTATTGAGCAATCGTCATCCAGGCTTTATGAAGGTCTTTCAAGGTTTTCTTTCAAAGTTTCCAGCTGTTTCACTCTTCCAGTCCAGTCCTTGTCTGAAAATGTTCATAGTAATGAGTTTTCTTTTTTTAAATGGATCAAAGACTGCTAAGCCAACGGATAAACCAGTGTTATTTGTCCTAAGATGATTCAGGGTGTGTTGAAGAATTAAGGTGGTTTTACCAAATATTGACATCAAAGCCTTTTTTTCGTGTTTGCAATCATTCTGTAAATCACTGCACCTAATTCCCTTCTGCAATAGAAAAAGAACATAAACAGCTCAAGACTTGCTCCAGTTGTGAATGCATAAGATTTCTTTCCATTCATAGTAAAGAAGAAATGAGGCCTTTTTCTGCTCTTCTCACTCCTGACATTGAGCCTGTATCTGCACAACACTCCTGGTCATTCCTCTGCCCTCTCTATGACAAAAGTAACAATTAGTGTGAGTCCCTCACCAGCGGTGGCTTCATACTTTACTATCACATCACCCTGAACCTATTCCCAGGGTGAACACAGACGGCTTTGGCACAATGCTATTACTGAGGCCAGCCCATAGGAAATAGACTGAGAAGAGAGCTTATTGATTGTCTCTGTGTGAGAGCTGGTTGATTTTCTCCCTCACCTGTATCACCTCTCTCTGTTCCTCTCCTCTTCATGTCAGCCGCATTCTCTCCTCTGCCTCTGCACTGCATTACCATCCAAGGTGAAGCACACAGCCATCCAGAAAGGCAACCAATACGGTCTGTCCATTCTTTCTGCAAATTCTTGTGCATACATTGCATCTCATGTGTAACCATGTCATGTTAGATGGAAGGGGGTGTACTTGACAGGGTGAGAGCTAAACAATGTAACCGTCCTTGTTATCATCATTAGCCCTTATTGACGTGTAAATGCATGCATGTGTGGGGAGGGAGGGATTGAAGATGGGAGGAGGGGGGGAAATCATTAGGTACCTTCCAACATTTTACCGTTTCAGTCCTCTGGTTGTATTTTTTTTCTACAGGGAGAAGCTTTTTGGGCTTAAGTCGTTTTAAATAAAGTCAATTTATTATCTGCCCTTTTTCCAAACTAATTCTGTTTCAGTGCTCACTTACACACCACTGTTTGATTTACAAGAGGCCATTTGATATTCATGTGTGCCTGGGAGACATCAAACCGACTCTCGGGAGACAGCTGGAGATTTATTGGCTCTGTGTGCTCTCTGGTTGCAATTGAATGTTGAAAATGTAAACTTGTTTCACCTCAATCTGAAGCTGTTGTCTTTCTGTGTCAGATTTTCATTTGCCATTCTGTGTAAGGCTGCATCTTTTTCTGCCTTTTCAGGTTCATCGCTTTCCCTCCTGTATGGATTCAAAGCTCCTGAGTCATAAATACAGTAAAGTAATACTGATAAGGAGGAGATGGGGGTTCTTCTACATCTCCTGCAGGCGTTGAGCCATATGCCCTGACTTTTAATGACCTGCCCGCTTCTTTAGGGGAATGCAGAGGAAGAGATTAGAAGCCAGAGAACATCCAATATTTCTGAATGTCAACAGTAGTAAATAACAAAGTCCTTGAAGAGCCCCAAAAGGAACGCATGTCAACATTAACACATGCAGCTGTGAATGCAAGATGTGGCTGATGGAGTGTGTGTGTGTGTTTGCTAGAAGGGAAGAAATGATGTGTCTTCATTTGTGTGTTTTACAACCATGTGTTTCTCCTGTCAGTGTGTGGATTTATCAGCGTGTTGGCATCTGTGTGTGTGTGTTTCTCCTCATCGTGCATCTGTCTCAAAGGTGAAGTCTGATCTAGATTGGCTGGTGGTTTGCGGCTCATATCCTACACCCCTTGTTTGCACTGGTATGAGACGTAACCTTTAGCATGACGAATCTTTACCAACCCACCAAGGTGCAGAAAGAGATAAACACACACATTCACGTGTAGCTACACACGCTGGACATGGTGGAGAAGGCAGTGCACTCTTGTCTGCACTCTGTCCTGGATTTGCATGTGTGCATATAGCTTTAAATCTCACTGCATGCATGTGTGAACACTTGTCTTTGGATTTTGTGTGGTTTGTGTGTGTTTCAATGCTTTCTGGCTGTACAGAGGGGCTGAGGTGAGTGATTGCCTTGTTTCTCTGGGCGGTAAACTGTAGCAGTTTGCTCTCACTGTAAATTTTAGAAGAATTCTTAATGGAGCTCCAGACCTGTCAGACCTTGAAATGTTGTACCGAAGACAACGGCAACATCTGAATCCTCCTCATGCAACCTGATTGAGTGTCATGTGAGGGACAACGTCGATGTTGTGGCAATATCACAATGCTCTTAAATGAGCTTAAAATTCAAACAATGAGGATGGGAAAAAAACTTACCCATCTGACAGTCACACATTCTCGATTCAGCAGTTTTGTAATGAAGAAAAAATCCGCACTAACGAAAGATAATCAGACATTTTTGTGCCACATTTCAGCGTTTTCAGCAGTAGTGGTGCTACCTTATCTAATCCTCTTTACTGAAAGGAAAATCTCCATCAGTGAAGCCCTCTGCCTGCCAATTAGTCTGTCATAAATCTTCATGTTCTTATTGTCTTGAAAAATTTTAGGGGGAAAAAAAATGTAATTCCCTAAAAATAAGAATAGAAAGAAGAAGGAACAAAGAAAGGAAGATCAGGTCATTGCATTGAGTTAGATTCACATTTGGCACAAGGAGTGCCAGCAAAGACATCCAGAGTAGGTTTGATTTATGGTCCAGTGTCAAATTTGAACAACTGATAGCACCACAGCAACCTGAGATTGATGTGTTAAACAGAATCTGGCCATATTGTAAGTTATTATATTCCTGTAACGGGATGATGAGGATGGGAGGACTTGAAGACCGCTACTGACCCACTATGTAAATCTTTTTGAGTCCTGATGGTGGCATTTGACATTGGTGTGGACAGAAACTTTATGTAGCTGGAAATGCAGCTGGAAAATATGTCTTACAATAAAAACAAAACAAAAAACATAAAATCTCTTTTTTATATTTCGCTCCAAATCTGGCTCTTGTGTAAAGGGTAAATAAATCACCCTAGACTGTTATGTGAAAATGCCCAACTTTACAGCACATATGAACACATTTACAGCCTGATACAAAACCGATTTTGGCCTCTTATTACAGAAGGTAAGGTTTTATAACCCACTTTTTAAAACCATATTAAGGCTTTAATTTAAGCACAGTTAAGAGTTTGCAGGATATTGAGATGGATGTAAACTTTGTAGTGTTGCAGTGCAAAAACAGATGAGTCAAGTCATAGAGGCCATTTTAAACTTTAATTAAAGAGTTGCAACTGAGCCTTGGTAACGGCCACAACCCCCTCGTCGTAAATCAAATTTAATCTTTTGACCAGAATCTTTACTCATTTTACCAGTATGACTAAAGAATGGATAATATTAACTAAGAATTTACTCAACCCAAACTAATTTATCATTATGCAGCTGTGTATTGATCACTAAAGCATTGTTTGTCCAAATTTCAATGAGCAAACACTCGGCTTGAGTCAAAAAGCAATCCTTCAGTGTCATAAGAATGATGGTGGACTAGGACTCCCAAATTGTAGGGAGTGTTGGGCAGCTAATATGCACAAATTCCTTTTACTGGATGAAAAGGACAGCTTCATACTACTCCTTTCTCCCCTCCCCTTGCAGTCCAAGTTACGTTAATTGGTGATTCTGAGTTTGTCCCTATGGTGGCCTTGTGATGGGCTGTCCTGGGTGTACTCCTCCGCTTGCTCTACTGCAGCCGGGATAGGCTCCAACCTCAGCCTAGGAGTGTGACCTGAAAATTAAATTAACACATCAGCAGTGGTAAATGGCGTTAAATTGGTTTCTTTCTCCATATGAAGCTTCTACACTCTTATCCGATGCAAAATTCTCCACAGCACCCAGTACACTAGTGCTGAATTAGCCTGAATTTATCCTGCAGTTAGTGATTCCTATAACGGATGCAAAAAATCTCCTGCCAATCACGTTCATATATCCTACGCCAACATGGCAGCTTTTTTGAAAATGTTTTGATTTACGCAAAACCTGTGGTTATGTCATCTTTCCCAGGTAGTTATCAAACATTTACGGCATCCTTCCTGACTTTAGCAACAAGCGGGGCATGATCGACAAAGTCCTTGTGAGGGCAGGTGGGGCAGCAATGCCTTGGCTGTTGGACTCCAATTAGACTTCAATTCAGCATCAAGACTGCAGGACATTCTGGTATGCCATTTTGAGAAGAGGGTCCAAGCCGTACTGGAGGATGCAATTTATGGGCCGCAGTTTCAGGACCCTCATTTTTCATGATAGATTCTTAAGAGTCCAAATTAACAAGAGTATAAAAAGTTTATTTCTACAATACTGTCTCGTAATTAGTTGGTGTTCATGTAAATATAGGTCTACATGAACAAATGCTAAATTTTTTTTATTTTTTTTAAAGGAATAAGTATCTTAAGTGTTCTTTCGAGTTTTTACTTGAGTTTTTTTGTGTGTGTGTGTGCGTGTTTTTCGGGTCAAACCCAACATAATTTGGAATAGAAATTTATACTCTGTCTTTGCATTTGCCAATTGAAGCCCATGTAAAATCTGACCTTTTTCACAGGTCAGATTTTACATGTTAGAGGCAGTGGTATCATCCAAACTGCCTGGGGTACAGTGGGACTATAGAATGAACAAAGACAACAGAATTATTACAATATATGTCATGAAATTAGGGTCAGGACTTACCCCAAAGAGAGTTGCCATGCTGAGGCCTTGAGTTTGGCATTTTCCCTTTGCCATCTTTTATTCTTTATAGTTGGAACCAAACGTGACTATACTTGGATGCAATAGAGCTGTAAAGTCATTCTTTAAACCAAAAATATGCATTTTTGAGGCCCAAATACTATCTTGATATCCTATACAGCTCAGTACAGTGATCAGAAAAACTTAATGATATGAGCATTGAGAGAACATAAGTGGTATTGAACTTTATGCCACCTGTTGACCTTTAGGTTTCATACCTATAAACAATATTCATCTTTTATATGCAGTCTATGGATGGGACCCATCTCCCTGGTAACCAAGAGAAAGTAATGGTGGAAATGCAACCCTAGAAGGTTGTACTCCTTTCACAAATCTCTAAGGCAAGGACCATTTTTCTCAGTGACTAAAGAGAGTTATGTAGAAGTTGTTTTAAAAAGGTGCAAGGCCATCTTAAACCTCTCGATCAACTTCACCAGATAAATTATTCTGACTCCCTGCAACCTTACCAAATGCATGTACCTCACACATCTAAAAGATATTCCCTCATTTGTTGACTAAGAGTGAAAACTTTTATATCCTCCACTTGCATCTGATTCTCATCGTTCTCACATCATTATACCATTTACTGAACACTCTTCTTTTTTGCATTGCTTATGTAAAGAGGGAGGGCAGGGGAATGGTAAAGGAAGGGTTAGAGACATGACAGACAATAAAAAAAGAGGGCAGCAGATGAGTTTTTGATGGTGTGCGTGGAGCAGGACGGCGACAGCCAAGATGGATATTTGATTGGTTAATGTGGGGAGGCGGGTTGCAACAGAGGGCATCCTGCTCTGGCCCTGCTCCCTTCTTCTCTCTTTTTTTTCCCGCTCTCCCTGTCGTTTTCTCTCAGCCTTGACGGAACAAGACCACCCGATGGGGATGTCTCTGATCAATGCGGTCATTATCTTTGCTGCACACACTCACAGAGACGTAGGGGACAAATGAGGGAGAAATGTGCGATGACTAGGTCAGGGAGGTGGCAAATGTAAATGTGTTCGGTGAAATATGCTGGTGAATGTCGCACCATTAGCCAGGCTGCAGAGCGAGCCGACTCTCTGGCCTCAGGTACAATAACAAGTAGAGAATTCCGTTTGTCTCTGCTGTTCTCATGGCTACTTTATTCCACCTTACTGTGCCTTCTCCCTCTTCTCCTTTTTTACTTCTCTCTTTATTTGCTCCTGAGCAAAGCAATAACAATCCCCACTGACAGATACTCACTTCCTTTGTGTTTGTTTGTTATGTACCTGTGTGTGTGTGTATCTGTGTTTACGTGCAGTGCTCGGTCCCAGTGGAACAGCAGTGATTTGTGTCGAGCAGGGTAATGATTCCTGTCTGTTAGCTCTGCACCACCTGTACGCGCACCACTGTTTGCCGACACAACTTGTCTGTTTGCTGTTTGCAATGGCCTCACCCCACGGCAATTCACTGAGAAGGGGGAGTGAGAAGACAAAATTTTTATTTTTGTGTGTGGTAGAAGAGGAAGACGCAAATTAAAAAAGGATGAAGTTAAAAAATGAAAGGGGGGGCGAGGAGCCACCGGTGCAGTAAAGATCCTGATGGGGGCACTAGAGGACCTGCTATGGTTTTATGAGCGCTCGGCTACAGGAAGTAAAGAACATGACACCGACTCGCATTCTCAAAAGATCTATTTGCAAGCATCAATGGATCATGGTTCATGGGAAATAGAAATTAAGCTTAAAATGCACTACCTTCCTCTCTTTACAGAGGCAGGTAGCTCTTTTATGAACACCCAAGGAGCACTTGAATGCAGCTCAGGGGATGATTGTTCCTCTGAGACGCACCATTTTGCTGTCAGACATGATGACCACTTGCAGGACAAAGATGCTCAGCAAGGATAAAACCCAGCAGGTTATTGTCTTTATGCTTATGTTTTGTTTTTGTTAATATATTGGAGAGAGTAGCAGAAATAAGTCTTTAGATAACCACGATAGTCAATTTTTCCCATGTGCAGGCTTCCAAACAGCCAGATAGCTGTTTAAACACAATCTGCCATATTTCTCCCCATAATTATCTTATTCTGCTGGGCTTCATACAAGAATTTATAACCCGGTCGTGACTCTGCGATCCTGGCCAAACCTGCATGTGTTTCTCTTTGCCCTCCTAACCTCCTCATAACAAGATAGACTTTTGCGGTGGCAGGTCACCCTCTAAGCCAAGATAATACTGTTAGAAGATGAAGGCCTGGGAAATTGCAGCCGCCATTTTGGGAACACAGCTTGAGACATTGAACGCATCACCCTGTTATTGCACTCATGAAGTCGTTGGCGTGCTTCAAACGCAGTGTTTGCTGAATGACAACCCAGCGAGCGTGCACACTTGACAAAACTGATTTCCAGCTGTGCAAAGAGGAGATGGCAAGCTTTTTTCTTCTTTTTTCTGCAGCTTCTATCACTTTGTGTACGTACAATCAAGTGCATCCTCCCCATCACCCCATCACTATGACTGTTCCCACCTCCTCTTTTGAGTGTAGCCGCACTGAACGGCAACAAAACATTCTCTGTGTTTTGAAGTGTTAAGCGACACAGCACAGACTAGTTTGGACAGTAGCTCTTCGATATAGCTTGAACTGAAGTGATCAAGTCTGGCAACACCTTTTCAAGCGCTTCTTTTGCTACACCTTATTTGTGTTTTGAAAGCCTACCAAGGAGCTTATCTGTCAGCACATGCTGACAAATTAAGCAATCTGATTCTTCCCAACCATTTAAACAACTCCTTGTGGGTGTGAGTGTGACTTGAAGACAAGACACGGTAATACAAAACCCTTTTTCCCCACCAGCGCATCTGTCTTTGGTATTTTTTGATCTGTCATAACAGAGCACTCAGGCAAACATCCCCATATTTTGCACAATGTTAAGAGTATTTGGAGCAGTCCTTTTTTTGTGCGTTGTGGACCAATCTTTGCTTGTTTTTGGAACACGACTGACTTGCCTCCTGGCTCCTGTTTACTGGTTCTGTGTGGTTCTGCCAATTTTCTCACGGTTGGGATGGATGTGTCCATGTATGAAAAACATAGTTGTCACAATCCAGGATGGCATCTCACATTTGCTGCAGGTTTGACGGCTGCACATTCTTTATGAAAGGTGCTCCACTGGATTGAAATCTGGTGACTGTGGAGGCCGTTTGAGTACAGTGAACTCATTTACATGTTGAAGAAACCAGTTTGAGAGGATTTGAGCTTTGTGACATGGTTCATTACACTGCTGGAAGTAGCCATCAGAAGATGGGTACACTCTGGTCATAAAGGAATGGACATGGTCAGCACCAATACTCGGGTAGGCTATGATGTTTTAATGATGCTGAACAAAGGGTCCAAAGTGTGTCATGACAATATCCCACACACTACACCACCACCACCACCACCAGCAACTTGAACTGTTAATACAAAGCAGGACAGATGTATGCTTTCATGATGTTCGCACCAAATTCTGACCCTACCATTAATGTTGCAGCTGAGGTGAGAGTCATCAGACCAGGCAAAGTTTTTCCAGTGTCCTGTTGTCTAGTTTAGGTGAATTTGTGTATAGCCTCAGTTTCCTGCTCTAAGCTGGCAGGAGAGGCACCCAGTGTGGTTTTCTTTTGCTGGAGCCCATCTGCTTCAAAGTTCAGCATGCATTCAGAGATGGTTGTAAGCAGTGGCTATTTTAGTTAGTATTGACGTTCCATTGTCTCGAACCAGTCTGCCTATTCTCCTCTGACATCAACTATGCATTTTCATCCAGACAACTGCTGCTCACTGGATATGTTCTCTTTTTCAGGCTATTCTCTGTAAACCCTAGAGATGGTTGCATGAGAAAATCCCAGTAGATCACCAGTTTCTGAAATACTCAGACCAACCCGTCTGGTACCAACAACCATGTCATGTTCAAAGTCACTTAAATCCCCTTTCATCCTCATTCTGATGCTCAATTCAGCACACATGTGATTTACTGATTAGCTATTTGTGTGAACAAGCAACTAAACAGATGGACCAAATCAAGTGGAAGGTGAGTTTTATTTTTATTATATAGCCCTGGATATTTCTATTCATTTTAATTCCAACTATGTGCTTTTAAACCCTAATTAGGAATGTAACAATGGTATGGTAATATCATTGTTACGTTCCTAATTAATATTGTGTTATTGAATGATGGAAATATTGTTATAGTATTGATGATATACATGATAATATTGCAATCTTGCCCAATAAAAAACTTTTTTGCAAAACAAAAGATAAATGCAATATATTTGATTCTCCCGTGTTCCTTTGATATTTTAATATTATTGCAAAGAATTATAATCAAAGTGGAAAACGGATATTGATAAAGGTATCATCAGCAAAAAAAACTGCATATCAGTAGGACATAGGTTAATAATGATAATAATAATTAGTAATACAATGTTTGTGTATTTATAGTTAACCTGTTACATTATGCACTCTGGAACAATGAAAACAATTTTTGTGTTGGGATTTCAGGTTGGCACCCCTTAACGAAGGCCAATTCGACATCTGTCTTGCATCCTGTCTCTTCTCTGAGCTCTCTCCAATCACTAAAAATCAGTCTGATGTTGACTGTTGTCTTATTTCTTGCTTTGTGATTATCTTCCTATTCCTTGTTTTCTTTTCTTGTGAAGTACAGTTTCTCAGCCTGAGGAAGCTGCAGTGCATTGACGGTTCCAGAAATGTGCATAATGAATGTTGGTGTGCAATCAAAACAAGTCAGAAGCACGGAGTTTTAAGGTCAGAAACTTATGTAGTGC
This sequence comes from Atherinosoma microstoma, assembly GCA_037177055.1. Classification (NCBI taxonomy): domain Eukaryota; kingdom Metazoa; phylum Chordata; class Actinopteri; order Atheriniformes; family Atherinidae; genus Atherinosoma; species Atherinosoma microstoma. Next base: position 10,562,708 of record JBBBVU010000025.1, read on the forward strand.
TGATCTAAATGGTTGCCTTATGCAAAACAGTCTTTACAAAGAACTTCTCAGAGGGTTTGTGAAACAACCCATCTGACATTTCAGGCTATGAATGATAACCTACTGTGTGCAAATCTGCAATGAAAATCAAAATGTTGACAGCTGCAGATATTTCCGCCTGTTTCGAAGAACTTTTGACACAATGATTAACCATTTAACGTGTGTGTGTGTGTGTGTGCGGGTGTGTGTGTGTGCGGGTGTGTCAAAATCCTTTAAGAACATTTAGGCCACTTGCAGCAAGATCTTCTCGTGTCCTAT